>BMAC01000468.1:135456-145496 GCA_014905375.1 Phtheirospermum japonicum
TGTGTGTGTGTGAGTGATAAAATTTAGTAGACTACCCGAACCTATATATCTATATATAATAATAAAATTATTGAGAATTAATAATTACCTCTGAATTATGAAAAACGATCTCCATGGAAGTCTTTTGTTCCTTATCATCAAATTCTGATCGAGCAAAAAATCGAACAACTCTAAGCTTAAGTGTTTTTTTATTCATTCGGTCGATGTCCTTTGATGAGTCCAAATTAAGGAGGCATCGTTCCAAAAATTCTTGTTGCCCAAGTTTTTTAAATAGAGAAAAAGCACAGACACATTTGGGTGAGGAATTGAAATTGATTTGCAAAGAATAGGAACTTATATTTATAAGGAGAATTAGTTGAAACCGTAGAGATTCAAGTTTTGGAATTATGATAACCCAAACAGATATGATTTCGTATTCCCTCATTATAGATATTGTATCCGATTTTAATTTTTTGTCCATTTTTTTATTTGTCGATTATGGAACGAAAAAATTGATCTATTCCATGAATTAAATGTCTTTAATTAGGCAAACAAATCGTATGAAATCTGATTTTTTAAAAAATATGATTCCGACTTGAAATATCAGGATTATTCAATATTGAATAAAAATCTGATGCACTGTATTTTCTTTGTTTAAGATTCTATTTCTCGTACATTTTTTATTGGTTGATTTTAGAGTGAAAAAATCAACTTGATGCATTTTTTATAAATTAAATATTTTTTAATTTGAGGCATTTTTCATAAATTAAATATTTTTAATCAGGATTTTTCTGGTTTTTAAAAAAATATGATTCGGACTTGAAGTCTCAAAATTATTCAATGTTGAATAAAATTTTGATGTACTGTATTTTGTTTGTTTTGGATACAATTTTTTGTACATTTTTTATTGGTTGATTTTATTTTTAAAAAATTGATCTGCTGCATTTTCCATAAATTTAATGTCTTTAATTAGGCAAACAAATCATATGAAATCAAAAATCTGATTTATTGTATTTCCTTTGTTTAAGATTCTAATTCTACAAGTAAATCGGATTAAATCAACTACGATTTTTTAAAACAAAATTGCTATAGACGATACCAGATTTCTTAGAGTTTAATTATTCAAGGAGATTAATATTTGTTCAATTCTAATATGCTTTAATGTTTCATTATTTTTTGTCAAATTAGTTATATTTGGGGTATGTAATTATTAAAGTTTGATGCCTTACTTTATTTTTTTGAATCCCGATTTTTTCTTAGGGCCTTAATTTATTTTCATGCTCTATTTTTCTTTATTCGAGACATGTAATTAAATTTATTTTTATAGTTACTTTTATTATATTTGCTTTGTTTATTATTTCAATTCAAATACCAAAAAATACAGTTGATCTTTAATCAAAATCGGAATATTTGACTATTATATAAACAAATTTTATCATTGCAATCACTAATTTAGATGATAGAAAAACTGATTTTCTAACCTAATAATTGGGTATATATAATAATATTAAAATTGTGTTGGGCAGTTAAAAAATTAATTTATGTGACTCACAAATTTGAAATTCTGATATTTCAAAAAATCGAAATGGATTTTTCAAAAATCTGAACTTAGAGCTTTAAAAAATTCAAAATTATGCAATTATTGAAAATTATATATATATATATAACGAAATTGGTAATAGAAACAATAATAATTAAATTTAATATCCTAATATTATATAAAAATAAATAAATAATAGTATTAACACTATTATTTTAAACATGTAATTTTGTGTAATTTTGTATTTTTGCAGCTAAATTTCCAAACGCTTTTATTTAAATCAGCTAGCTTTTCAGCTATTAGTCATCAGCTATCAGCTATCAGCTATCAGCTATCATCTCTCAAATAACTTATCAGTCATCAGCTAGTTTTTCAGCTATCAACTAGTTTATCAGTTTTGTCCGCCAAACATACCCTTATTTTAAAAACGCAGGGAGTAATTTTTTTGTCCTCCATTTTCCATTTCATCGAGAATTCCGAGCTCTTTTAAATAAGTTGAAGCTACATAACCAAATTTCCATTTTCTCCAAAGGGCCATTTACCATTTTTATTTGTTATATATATACTGTCCGTTATTTTAATTACTATTATTATTATTTCTGCCACAATTTTCCCTCGTCCCCGACCTACACACCAATTTCCAAACCCCAGATTAACTATTCTTCGAATTAGAAAACCTTAGCGACGCCTGAACAGCAAATCACGAGTAACGACATGGGAGAAGAAGAAATAGCTGAAGATAACAACAATAATAACACCAACACCAACACGGAGGCGGCGGAGCGCGAGGTAGCTGGCCGGAAGGAGAGGCGGAAGGCTGCGAAAAAGGAGAAGAGGAAGCAAAAGAGGAAGGAGATGGCGGAGACGGCGCGCCGAGAGGAGGAGACTCGGCTCAACGATCCCGAGGAGCAGCTGCGGCTTCAAGCCGAGGAAGAACAGGAAAAGGCGAGAGTCGAGAGAGAACGGATGGAGTTCGAGGAGAGGGAGAGGAAGATTCTAGAAGAATGGGAGAGAAAGAGAGCTGAGGATCAAAGGGAAGAAGATGAAAGGAGAATAAGAGCTCAAGAAGATGAATATCAATTGAAACAAAATCAGGGCAATGAAGCAGATGAAGATGGTTGGGAGTATGTAGAAGAGGGGCCTCCTGAAATTATTTGGCAGGGAAATGAGATTATTGTGAAGAAGAAGAAAATCAGGGTGAAAAAGAAAGATGCAGACCAACTGATTACAAAAGAGGTTTCGATTTCTTCTACACTTCATTTTTTACATCACCATATTTTGGTTATTTCAACTGACATATGTTTGGAATTCTTCAAAAATGCAGGATCCTAACAGGCCCACTTCAAATCCTCTTCCTCCCCAGTCAGAATTCCTTGCTGATTATAAGAATACATCTGTTCTTTCAGCTCAGCAGATACTAGAAACTGTTGCTGAGGAGACTCCTAACTTTGGAACAGAGCAGGTATAAAAGGTACGTGGAAACCATTTAGCACACAGTAGTGGAGCTTTATCTCATGTTTATGTGTTTTGGCAGGATAAAGCTCATTGTCCATTCCACCTCAAAACAGGGGCTTGTCGCTTTGGATCACGTTGCAGTAGAATTCACTTTTACCCTGATAAGTCCTGCATTTTTCTTATCAAGAACATGTATAACGGCCCTGGACTAGCTTGGGAGCAGGATGAGGGTCTTGAGGTCTGTTAACGAGGTCTTCATGCGACTAGTATCCTGCTCTTTACATCATTATACTTGATTAAATTTTGTCACCATTTTTTTTGTATTAAATTTATCCAAAATTATCATTATGAATTATCATTAACAACCTATAAACACCCATTTTTGGAATGGAAACTCCAAACCAAACATGTCATCATTCTTTGTAATGGAATCATTATGCCGATGAGTGCGGATGTGTGTGTGCACAGTGTGTTCCTGCTCCCCGCACGACTGTAATTGGGTAGACCTAAATATTGTAAATATCTTCTTATTTTACTTACCTCTCCCATTATATACATTTCTTTCTTCTCATAGAAAGCATCATTGTTTTGCCATCTATCGTGTTGATGTGAATTTACTTCTAGTACGTGGCTAGAATGCAAATGATTCGTACATTCTTCCTGAAGGTTTTAGCAATCAATTTTGATTTCATGACGTTTTTGCGATCCGTGTTTCTACTTGGGTTTGTTATGCTAGCTCATTGAATTCCTTAACTACTACTAGTACCTTTCCAGATGTTGGGGATCTCATATCGATATATGTTATCTCTTAAGGTTTGGTATTGTGAAAACTCAGGATCTTGTCTTATCTGTATGACACTATGCCTTAAAGAGAAGGGTTACCTTATCCTGCTATATCTGTAAGTTCGTACACAAAGGCAGTTGCTTTCATAACAACACGTTCTATTTATATTGCGTAGCATTTAAGAAGATATTGCTAACATTTAAGTCTGAGAAACTCAAGTATTCTATTTATAAATAAACAAGTACTCGTTGACATGCCTGTGAGTGACTTCTTTCTTCCTGTTTGCATATTATCCTAAAGAGTTAAGAATGTTGAGGAATGGTGATAGGTGGGTCGTATTTTGCATAAGGATTACAGTAATCTTTTTAATGTAGACGTGGAAACAACATAATAAGATGTAATTGAAGAAGTAATATATATATATTGCTATTTAGTATAACTCTCTCTCTAGCCTACATGCTATTAAATTTCTCACATAAGAAACTGCACACGCATGAGTGCCTACAGGGCACACTTTTTAAGAACGTTCAGTTTACTATGTTCTTGCATCAAGGTTCTCAATTTGTGACCATGAATCATGAAATAGGTTCGTATTATATTGATTTAGTTCGAACATGGACCATACAGGTAATTACTTGAATCTGTGTTGGTGCTGGAAAGAGCACAATATTTACGAGAGTGGGTGCCTTTCCACATTAAAGAATTGGCATGTTCGTTATTTCTGGGTTTGGCACATTCAGCACATGTTTTGTCTGGCATTCCTTCCCCCATTCTTCACTTTACACGTACATTTCTCTTTGATCAACCCTTTTCCTGTCTATTTCTTTATGCCAGCACACAGATGAAGAGGTCGAACATGCTTATGAGGAGTTCTATGAGGATGTTCATACAGAATTCTTGAAATTTGGGGAGATTGTAAATTTCAAGGTAGCCATTAGTTCTTGGAAGAAAGTTGGGTACTAGTTTAGTGTTTTTTCCCTTGCTAATGAAATGCCTGCTCCCATAATGTTGGATATGAGCTGCTGTACACCGTAAGAGTAGCATTAGATTTCCACATGGTAGACTTCCAGTTAATGTTGTGAGTTAACTGTTTCCAAGGGGTTGTTTTAAGTTTCGTTCAAATCTGTTCTAGATGAGAAAATGAAAGCTCACTTTTCCCAAGGACATTTATCCTTTCCGTTCCTTTTGCTTCATGACGAATTATTAAATTGATATGTAGCATGGAAGCTGGTTTTCCACGCTGCACATCTCCAGTTTGGGTATAATGAATGATCAGCCATGTATCAGGTGTGCAGAAATGGTTCACCTCATTTGCGGGGAAATGTGTATGTGCACTACAAGTCTTTAGATTCTGCTGTGGTGGCTTATCAAACAGTAAATGGCCGTTACTTTGCAGGAAAACAGGTATTGCCTCCTTTATTTCATCGAATCAAATTTGTCATTGCCTGATTGCTATTATGATGCATATTATATTTTTTAGAAATATGTTTACATCATTCCCCCTCAATTATAATGTGTTCAGGAGTATACATCATTAATATTGCGGATTTTACAATATATGAGCCTTATGCAGTAGAAATGTAAAGGAATTGAAACTTTAGTTCTTGGCAGAATGATTGTAAGCTGTGGAAAATACTCCAAGGGTCAAATTGAACTGACTGTGAATTTTGAATCATACAAGGGTGTATTGCTACTGTGATTAAATAACAATGCCTGGAAACACTCTTGCTTAATTAATGAGAGTTAGTTAGGGAATAACTAACTTCATTTTAAGAAGCAAACCAACTGAAAAAAATATAACATTCCTAAAGTTTTGAACTATTGAGCCATAATTCTAATCCAAATTATGTTACAGGTAAAGCAAAGTTAACGAAGGAAATTTATATTTCAATGTGCATTGATAAATTGGATATTCTTGTTACTCAATTCACAATTACTTCCATTACACAATTTTTTTAATCTTTTTTTCTCCCCTAAAAAATATGCATTAATCAAGCTTTATTTATATGAAGTATAATATTAAATTTTGTGAATGGATCCAATTTATTTCTTAAATTTTCTTTGTATACGCATCGGTGAAGTTATATTAATGAGTTTTAAGTAAGCTAAGTTATTAGTTCTACCTCACATACAACATTGAGAAATCTTTTTTGGAAAACATATAATGAGCAGTATTTTAGTTTCTCATCGTATTAAAAGATGCATTGTCAATAAATAGGGTTCCTACATATAAACCTAAGCTACCACATAAGGATAAGCCCAACAATTATATTGTTAATTTACATTCTTTTTCACGTCTAAATAGTATGTTTTTGAAAAATAAGAATACATCATGTAAGAAGGTCCAAGACGATTTTCCAGCTTTTGAGAATATGGTGGAGTGTAAATTAAAATGATAATATACATTATGCTGGAGTCTAATGTGTACAACCTCAATGTACACCCCACCATGTAGGTATCAGATTTTCCACTGGCTGTACAATCTCAGTTTTGTCTTTCTCAATCTGATACCTACATTGGTTTTTGCATTTCAATTATTTAATGGTAATATACATTTTTCTTTACTAGTTCCAAAAAAAAAAAAAGAAATAAAATAATGAAGGCCTAACCAGTACTTTCTTATCTCTGTGTATTCAGGGATGTCTAGTGCGTATATAAACTGATATGCTTGTACAATCAGGATTTTGGGTGGGATTTATGGGGTGCCACAATATTCATATACAATCAGGATTAGGAAGTAAGATCTGGGGGGTGGGGTCGGGGGTGCCATAGCCTTGTGTGCCTCCTAAATTTGCGTCAATAGATAGAGAGAAAAAACGTAGGTGAGATTATTAGAGGACTACGGAACCAAATGTCCAAGATAGTGGTATATAGTCATATATAGAATGAGAGAATATGAATAGTAGAATAGCAAGTGCAAGGGATAATGTTGGGGTTGATGCTTGGCACTAATTGGAATTCATGATTTAAAACGGTCTTGAGGTTACCTATCAATAGTTTGATCAGATAATTTTGTTAAAAGTGACTGTATAGCTAATCTTCAGTAGAATTATATTTTGGCATGTTTGCTTCAATTTCTTGCGAGTGTACATGCTTCAGATATTGTGAATCTGGTTGCATAGTGTTGCACACGTGCTCTAAAGTATTGGCTTACTACACAATGTGATTTGTTCAATTGTTGCATTATGTTTTGATGATGCTTTACTAATTTGGTATTAACAGGTTCAATGCGAGTTTGTTGGGGTAACAAGATGGAAGGTTGCTATATGTGGAGAGTTTATGAAATCAAAGCTTCAGGTAGAATTGCAGTTTTTTTTTTATATATAAATTTCTGTTTATGCTGCTGTTACATGGATTGCCCTCATGTATAATACGTGGATTTCTTTCTAGGCATGTTCTCGTGGAACGGCTTGCAATTTTATTCACTGCTTTCGGAATCCTGGCGGAGACTATGAATGGGCTGATTGGGATAAACCAGCTCCAAGATATTGGGTGAAAAAGATGTCTGCTTTGTTTGGTTATACTGATGAATCTGGATATGAGAGGCATATTGAGCGGGGAAGCCCGAGACTGTTTAGGAAATCCAACCGAAGATCAACAGATGATGTTGGCAGGTACGCTAAAAAAGATGCAATAATATATTTTATATTTTATAACAATTATAATTATTTTTGGGCAGTAGTATATTAATAATTTGTGACTAATTACTATGAATTTTAGTCTTTTAACGTGTAAAATTCAAAGATAAATACTTTAGTACTCTTAGTTTTAAGTTGCTCTTTTATAAAATATGAATATATACAATTTTAGTATTTTTGATTTATATATCCGGCTCATCAACTGACCCGGTGACCCATAGGCCAGCACGGGTCAATGATCGGACCGGTTCTAGAAACATTGTGTATTACTATCATTGGAATATTGTTGTCCTTTGATTTTGAATTAATATTCTGTGTAATTGATAGTTACTGTAGTTGGGTTTTATCACGATCATAGTTGGCTTATTCGGTTGATGTTCTCTCATTCCATGCAAATCTTTGGCAGATACCACTATCGCAGATCTCGATCAAGGGAGATTAGTTATTCAAGAAGTTCAAGAAATTACTCAGATGGTGATGATGACGATTCTCGAAGTAGTGAACGTCGAAGGCGCCATACAACTGCCGACAGAAAGCATCCAGAAATTCTCGACGGCAAACAATGGGACGATGCATCAAAATCCAGAGAAAAGCCGTATAGCAAGAACGGGAAATCGGAATCTCAAGGTGGGAAAAGCAACCGGACGAGTGTACATGAGATTGATTCCGATGAAAATATGCATCATAGATACAGAGACAACTATACACGTAGACATTCAAGTAGGAGCCAAAGGCACAGAGACAAAGCTTCTACATCTTCGGACGATCGCTCGTCTGATGACGAGGAGAGAGAGAATGCACGTATTTGTAGAAGCGAAAACCCCAAAAATCATGGTCGAAGCTATAGATCTTCTGATTCTAGATCGAGATCTAGAAAAGATACTGGTGAAACGGATCGTGGTGGGTGCGAGAAAGAAGTTAGTGATCATCTCAAGAAGAAATCAAGAAGGAAGAGAGAGACCGGCGAGAGAGATGTTTCCGAGAGTCGAATTGAGAGCCGTAAAGCGAAAAGATCCCATGTTACTGACTACCGAATTGACGAGGCTACTGATGATAGAGGCCGTTGGGAACCCAGTATAGGTGATTTTGCAGATGATGTATAGTATAAATAAGATGATTGCAATTTTGGCCTCACTTCTCAGCACCCATTCTGTAATTTTTTATTATTATTTTTTTTAATGTTAAATGTTGGCAGAACGGTCGTAAAAGTGCTTTGCAGCGACTGTTTTTCTTATGGATGCTCAATGTTACTAAGAAGTGGGTACTGTAGTTACATTTTATTTTCATTCGTTAGTTTCTTAATAAATGATTTATAATTCCATTCCTGCCAACTCAATATGTTATTTGGTCACCGCAAGTCGGTTTTAGTTATATTTCGGATATAAAAGAGAATATATTTTATTAGATCAACAATTTAAATTGAGATTTGATCAGTTTATTGTTTAAATCGCAAGAGATTAAAAGTCAGATCTAAAATATTGTTCTCAAGTAAATAGAAAGGAGTTTAAACCATGTTTTTGAAGCTTTATGGTCTGAGCAGAGCTCAGTAAAGATTTTATTTTCACATAATCATAGGAAGCAACTAAAAAAGTACCAAAAATGGCGACCAAAATTCATGTATTCGATCTAGCCAACATAATCTTCGCATACCACAACACAATTCTTTAATGTCACAACAAGTTCCCGAGAGTCTCAGACCATTACACTCGGATAAATAACGTTCGCAGACAACAAAAACTCACATTGAAGCTACACAACACCCTACCACTCTTTGCCCCGGGGCACCCACCCAGGAAAGAGAGGAGAAGACAGTCTCCAAAAATTAAACTACAAAACCAGGATAGTATATAACTTTGGATTCTTAATGCTTAAAGTGCCTCACATTGGTAAGGACAAGTGAAACTCCATACTTGTTGCAGCAATCGATTGCGTCAGCATCCCTTATGCTTCCTCCGGGCTCAGCAATTACACTGACTCCACTTTTACATATTTCTTCAACAGCATCATTCCAGGCTGTTATACAAAAAAAAAAAAAAAAAGATTGATCAATTTTCACATTTACCTAGTTCATTTTCAATATCTTTTCTGAAGGGAAACCATAGTTAGCAACTTAATACTACGCATACACTCCTGTCAAATGGCCTAACCCGTTGGGCAGGTGCCCTTAAACTAAATCATTAACACACACACACACAAAAAAAAAAAAACTAAAAAACGTAAAACCAGCTAAAAAACCCTCCTAAAACCTGGAAAACCCTAAGAAAAACTAAAACTAAGTTAAAAAACTTAACAAAGGATCCTAAAAAACTAGTAAGAAAAGTGAAAAACTTGAGCCCTGCCTAACGGAGTGTACTCCGTTTAGGCGGTTTGACACAAGTTTTTGTCTTTACCAAATGGAGAAGGCAAAGCATCGCTGGCCAGTGCAGCTCCCTTGATTTCATCCCCTGCTTTTCTCATTGCTATCCTCCAACTCTCGAGACGGTTCGGTTGCCCACTTCCCATACCTAACATACAATTGTTTCTGCCCAACACAATATTATTATTTCAGCTATCAACTTTTCCCCAAAAAAAAAAAAACACACCAGAAAGTTACTGACCTTTGCAATAAACAATAGGCATTGCTCTTTCACGCTGCTTTACACAA
>BMAC01000468.1:148022-168820 GCA_014905375.1 Phtheirospermum japonicum
TACGGAAGGTATATTATTGCATGCATAACAGAAAACTAGCAAAAAAACATCAATCATTACAAGTAGCAATTTGAGAATGTAAAGAAAATAAAATTAAAATACATGTAGCTTGGAACAAAATGTAACTATTCTCTAACAATACTACAATAATTTATTTTCTCACCAATTCCATGATTTTCAAGGGCTTCAATGTGATGGGCTTGATCTCTTCTTGCAAGAATACCTCCATGTATATTAGGATGTAAAGTTTTTACACGACCATCAAGCTGTAAAAGATGTAAAGAAAAAAATAAAATAAAGGACAATTCTAATAAGAACCCGTCAACAGTTTTTAACAAAATTCGGTGCCAACGAATTCTCTATTTAATTAAGCTCAGTTGCGATAAACACTGCTCCATTGGGACAAACCAAATAGCACTGCACATAAATAGTTAATAACTCATGATATACACCGTACATGAGATTGATGCATTCTTTTTTTCTTTTTTTTTCATGTTCTCAAATATTTAAAAGAAAAAAATGGAACCAGGGGGAGAATATATTGGCAGGGCTTACCATTTCAGGAAAATGAGTCAGTTCCTCGACCTTGGTTACAAACACACCAGAACTTTCCAAAGCAGATGCTGTTCCTCCAGTGGAAACAATTGTGAACCTTGGAAGTTGAAGATTAGATCATTAGTAATTATTGGGCGCCAGCAATTTATACAATATGGAACTGATGATACCAGTTATATTGCAATAGTAACCAAACCATAAATCCTTCATGCTTCGTAAACAAGTGATTTTATCATTTTATAGAATTTAACTTGAAGAACCTGAATGAAAACATTTTGTAACACTTATGAATTATGATAGTAGTCCACCAATCATGTCATCAGAGTTCGAGGCATTTCGAACTCATAAAGTACATTTAAGCCTGCTTTGTTAAATACTCAGACCAATGAACCACAAAAGAGGCATTCACTGAATAAATAATAAACCGAAAGAACAAATGATCAAATTTCAAATTCGCATTTGAAAACATCATGAAACCCACCCATGCTTTATATATAAACATTGATGAAACTAACAAAAGTTGGAGACCTCACCCTAATTCTTGTAGCCCATTGCCTAGCAAAGTCAAGTCTTTCTTGTCTGACAATGAAATTAACGCTTGCCTCTTCCCTATAAGAAAAAAAATATACATGTAATGATAATGTGGTAATATTGAAAAAGGAGGGGTGCTTTTTTTTTTTTTTTTAAAAAAAAAAAAATAAGGCACAACACCTTTATAAGATTGTGCAAATTCGGCTTCCAATTTGAATGGGAACCAAATTCAGGTAAAAAAGAAGAAGATTATGTCGGAAACGCTACTTCAAAAATTAAATAAATAACAAAAAGGTACCAGAGTGCGAGGACTTAGAGTCTAGCTTCGAAGTTGAATGAGTTTGAGTTTCCGCCATGGCTTTCACTCGAAAAGCAGTTAACTTACACGGCGCCGGCAACTGAGCCCCAAACAGTTCCTATAACATGAAGCAAACAAAAGTTCGAAAAGAAAAGGAAAAATTAGTATATATTTGTTGTAGCCTCGAATAAAATAAATACTAATATATAATTGAATTACCAATTGATTGGAAGAACAGACAGTTCTAGGATGAAGGCAACTAATGCTAGTATGCGCCGGATGCGCGGCGCAGACAAGTGAAGATGTTACGGCGACGCTGGTGGAAGCTGGAGTGGCGGTGGCGGTGGCGGCGGCGGCAAATGGCAGCATTCTGCTTTTTTATCAGACAGCTGAGTAAAATCAATATAATTTCTAATGTGTCGTTAATTTGATGGTTTCTATTGATTTATTATTGAATTTTATGATATCAAATCTGTTTTGTTTTAATACTAAAGGAATATAAATATTTTATATTACTGTAAATTTTCACAATTCACACCGACGGTTCAAACAGACCTAAATGGATTAAATTTTTTAAATTGTAGATTTAACTAAATTCTATGGATTTTATACTAAAAATATCATTATCCCTACTATAGACAATTTATTACATGGAGGTGCACTTACTAGGTGCCTCTAACGAAAATTTATTATTGTCTAAAATGTGGTTTACTTCTCTTTTTCCTTTATACTTCTCTTTTTCCTTTTAGGGAACAAGACACTATATAAAAGAAATTTAGGATTTATGATTTTAGTTTTATTATATAATTTAATTTTTTATTTTAAAATTTTAATTTTTTTTTTTAAGGTTAACATTTTTATTAGGTTTTTAGATTTAGATCTTTTTATTAAGTTTTTAGATTTAGATTTAGGATTTCATTCATTTATGATTATATATATCAACAATTACATGTGATAATATATTAAAATTATGTGCAATGATTAATTAAAATTACTCGGTGCACCAAGGTATAACGACTCCATATGACCTTAATAATTAATAAACACTGATAATTACAAACTATGATAACACGTTTTTATATTACACAACAATTTTTTTCTTTGGTTTTTTCTATATACATCTAGGAATTTATTCTTTTCTTTGTACGTTTTAGTTTGTAAAATAATTCGTACATTTTGAAATGCATTAATTACCAAAAAATTGTTCAATTTTTTTTCCAATTAGATTAAATAAATCTCATTTAAGAATTACATTTAAATTATTAAAAGGGAAAATATTTTTTTTACTTCTCAATCTATTGTGTTTTTTTCCCTTTACGTCCTAAATATAATTTTTTTTAAATACCTTCTAATGTAAAAGTTTGACAAATTGTCTCTTACTATAAGTTTTTGGGCAAAAAAGTAGCCGAAAAAACTGTTTACGCGACGTAAAAATTTATTTTGGGGCTTTGAAGTGGTTATTGATGTCGTTTTGAAATGAAATTGTGCGTGTTGACTCAAAAAATGAGAGATATCTAACAAAACCAATGAAAGTCGGAACGGAGTATCGAAAATTGGTGAATAAATATACGATTTTGTAACTAGAGTTCAACTTTTGGAGGGATTATCAACGTTGGGTGAGGCTTTGCGTGGTGGCACTAAAAAAACAAGAGGAATCTAACAGAACCAACGACGCTAGAATGGAGCATTGGAAGAAGGTTCACCGAAGCAATCTTTTATCTTTTCAAAAGAATTACAAAATTGAAAGATTGATCCGGCGAACCTACTTCCGGTGCTTCATTCTGGCCACCAGTAGTTCTGTTGGATTCTTCTAATTTTGTAGAGCCACCACAAAACAAACAAACAAACCCCATCCAATGCCGATAACCCCTACGAACCCTAACCCTGCCAGTAATCCCTGCGAAACCCTAACCCTAGTTACAAAATCGTATATATATTCACCATCTTTTGGTGCTCCATTTTGAGTTTTGTTGGTTTCGTTGGATTTCTCTTATTTATTTGAGTTATCACGCAAAATTTCACCTCAAACCGACATCAATAAACCCTCAAAAACCCCAAAATAAACTTCTTCATCGTGTTAATAATTTCTCCGACCACCTTTTTATAAAAAAAATCTGATAGTAGGAGACAATTTGTGAAAATTATGAATACCAAGAGGCATGTTAAAATTTTATATTTTAGGAGGCAAAAAAAAAACGTATTGGAAGGCAAAAATATTTTTCCCTTGTTAAAATTATCTCTTACACCTAAAAAAACCTAAATATACACACACTCTGTCACCGAAAACCCAAAGGGACGTATGGAAGTGTTTCCATCTCATAATTCTCAATATTCAAATATACAAATATTTGAATCATGTTTGTTTACGATTTTTCATTGAAAATCACTATTTTCAAAATTTTCCTTTTTGGATCATTAATTTCGATTCTATTAATCACATCTCATTTTGTAAGATGTGCGACTCACCATTACCACCAAGATCTAATTATAATATTATTATTTTAAATTATATATATTTAATGGGGCCCACTATCTACATTCTTATTAATATTATATTATATATTCTAATTAAAATATTAAAAGTGGACCCTATCATTACCAACTTTTAAATTATTATATACCTAAAAATATATTTCAAAACTACCCATTCAAACATAATCTCAATTTTCACTCGAAAATCAATAAATTCTCAATTATCACTTTTTCCACTAGAAATTGAAAACTGAAATGGAAACACATCCATACATCACCAAATGTCTTCATTTCCCTCAACTCTAATCCCCAACACCACAAAATGGCCGGCCCACCCGTCCTTATTACTGTCTAACCCTTAGATAATTACATGGCCACCGATGAAAGAGTTGCCTCACCCAGATGTGATGTACGATCAGATCTCCAACAACGCTACCCGCCAAGCTTACGCAGTCTTGTGAAAGACTGGCTACTAAACCTCCACCGAGTCCTAGGGTATCTCACCCATGACAACGACGGTGGAGATCTGCGCCAATTAAGGACTCACCATATTCAGTAAAATTTTTTTTAAAATTATATCATTTTTGCTTGTTTGGGCATAAAACACTTTGGACTGTATGTACAAAAATCTTGGCCTAAGAGGGGGGGTATAATTAAATAGA
The DNA here is from genome assembly GCA_014905375.1 of Phtheirospermum japonicum. NCBI lineage: Eukaryota > Viridiplantae > Streptophyta > Magnoliopsida > Lamiales > Orobanchaceae > Phtheirospermum > Phtheirospermum japonicum. The sequence goes on from BMAC01000468.1 coordinate 152,541, forward strand.
GAACAAATAGCTATTGTGCTTTACACTAGTGGAGAAATTTCATTCTAAAACAGAACATCCTGGTGAATTCAGAAGGGTATTTAAAATACTGCTCTGAATTAAACATTCTAGAACGGTATTTGAAACTACCGTTCTGGATTGATGATTTTCCAGAACGATTTTACAATACCGTTCTGGAAAGTTGCCATTGCAGAACGGTAATGGAAAAACCGTTCTGGAATATGAGTCGATCCAAAACGGTATTCGAATAATGTTTTGGAATGTGTACATTCCAGAACGGTTTTATTAAAATCGTTCTGGATTGACGAACATTTCAGAACGGTATTAAAATAACGTTTTGGAGTGTACACATTCCAGAACGGTTTTATTAAAACCGTTCTGTATTCCAGAACGATATTGTAAAACCGTTCTGGAATGTGTGCACTCCAGAACGTTATTTTAATACCGTTCTGGAATGTTCGTCAATTCAGAACAGTTTTAATAAAACCATTCTCGAAAGTCTTTTCCTATTAATTAACGCGTAAGTGAATTTTTTTTTTTGCCGCCCATAAATGAAAAAAAAATAAAAGCCTCAAATTGGTTGCGCCCCTTTACAAACCCTACCCACACCTACCACCCACAACCCCAATGCCGCCCCTGCGGCTTTGCTGCCACAAACTCGAACACCACCATTTTCGCTGCCTCCTTCGCCGCCGCCACACGGCTACCAAAAGCAGGAAAGAGAGGGAAAAGGAGAAAAATCAAATGATGTTTCGCGAACGGCACCGAAGAGAAATTTTTCAGTACCAAAAGGCAAAAAACTGAAGAAAAATCCATGGCGAGAACCAAACAACCTGCTAAGAAAAACCTTCGCCAGAAAGCTTCTGGTGAGCCAGCCTCATTCTAATCCAGGAATTTCCCATTGTAATTAATTATTTAATTTCTGGATTTTTTGGAACCCTAATTTTTCATTTGTGCCCTAGTTTTTATGTGAAATTTTAGCCACAGAAGTTAGTCCATCAACTTCAACAGCTGAGGTACACGAAATTCTTCGTCGTTTTATTTTTTAAGCATTTTCAAGTTTTAATTACAGGTTGTTCTTTGTTGCGCTGTTAATTTTTTATTAATTTTTTGCAACTCTTTAGCAACAATCGCCAAGAAGAACCCCTCGCTCTTCTCCTTCACTGCGTGAGTCTTGTTTTGTTTCTATTTTTTTTCCTTTTTTCGGGGTTTTTCTCGAGTTTTTATTTCCGAAATTGTTGGTAATGAGTTCTGGAAAACTCAATAATGTTGATGATTTATTTTATTTTTAGCAAGGACTGGGGGTGGAACTCGAAAAAAGCGGCGAAATAGGCCAGGGACAGTGGCACTGCCCGAGATTCGGAAATATCAAAAGTCTTGGAACCTTCTTATTCCTGCTGCTCCTTTCATTAGAGTTGTAATATCTCACATCGATGCTCACTCTCTACTATATTTTGTGATAAATCCACATTTAGGTTTTTTGACTTGTGGATATATAATTACCAATGATTGGATTCATGTCTAAGGGCTTAATATAGGGTTTGATTTTTTAAACCAACAAAGCCTAAATCATTTCTTAGGCCGTCTCACTTTTAAGTTTGAACCAAACATAATAATACCCATGTTATATGAAAAGTGGGCTTTATCAGGCCTATTAAGGAAAACCAAACGGATCCTTACATTACAGTCTAGATCAAGATTACAAGATTTGCTGTCACAACCAATACATGAACTACTTAGACGTTTGAAAACTCCATTGGGAATTCTAACCAATCCATAAACTTGCTAACACTTAGTCTCCATCATCCCCTGGAGTCATGATAATGAAGAAAAACATACAACTTCAAAAAGTTGTGACACGTTGTTGTTCACATTTTGAGCGTTGTATTCCACGTGCCTTGAACACTAGGATGCTTAGTCACGTGCCTTGTCTTCAGCTTCACCACTTTCCTTCCCTGGGAATTCATTAACCTCGTGGCGCATTTGAGTACCTCCTCTGGGGTCTGGCTCTTCACGCAGACGACCCGCTCATTCTTGTTTTTATAAAATCCCTTTAAAAGTGGATGATAACCACGATTTAGCTCAGTGAAACCTCAAGCTGTGGATTTTTCCCGATAAATGCTGGCGGATCAGACTCCATAAATGCTCTGATGCCTCTGCTACTGCCACCCCAATTGCAGAAACTAACAACTAGCTTTTGCAGTTGCCATACACTTTGATCGACATTTCTTTTTATTTTTTAGTTTTTTCTTATTCGTGATTTGAGGTTTTCAGTATGCCCACCTTTAACACTCTCTGGGTGAAATCATGGAGGCCTAGAAGGGAACTGGTTCAGATAAACAGTGTTAATATGGGGTTTGATTTGTTATGCTATTGTTTAACCATGTAGTGCATCGAGAACTGAAATTGAAATTACTCACTGCATATTCTTTTTATTTTTTTTCCCGTGTGTGTATTTTGGGCTTTATCACATAAAAATGTTTTTCAGAACATCTAGGATCAATCATTGAGATTTGTGTATGGTTATCGTTGCAGTGTGTACTTAGGGAGATGACGAAATATTATAGGGACTCAAATAAAGAGGATTTCTCGTATGCCTTGATGAGCTCCTGACGATACGCGTCGATGAATTTTCTGCCGGTCTCACTAATGAGGAAGGTTTGACGACCTTCAGATATACCTTTTTCGTAATTCATCTTGAGAAGTTCTGGGAGCCTTTGCTGATGTAGGGCGAGCTCTGCTGCTGTTCGGCTAAGCTATTCTATTTTTTTGGCTTAGTTCGCTGTTCACACGAGTGGCCTCGTCCTTCAAACTGTTGATTTGGCTTTTGGAAATGGCTATCTCCTCTTCACGGGCCTTCAGCAATTGGAGTGTTCTATCCAACTCCCCTTGTGTTAGTGAGAGCTACCGGGTTTGCTGTTCGGCTTGTGTGGTTAGCTCGTCAACGGTTTTCTGGAGGTCGCTCGCAGATGAACGAGCTGCGAATTCCGCCAAAAATTTAGCGAACAGAGGCTTCAGCTGCAAACGTTATATTATGAGTATTGGTTAATAAGTGAGTTATGAAATGAGTTATGGTCAAGGATTTTTTGTTTATACCTGCTTGAGGGCGTGCTCGCTGAGGAGAGCTTCGACGTCGTCGGCATCATCCAATTTTGTTAACAACTTGCTCAGGCTAGATGCGCTAGTCGAAATTGGAGCTGGGCCCCTGCGGAGGCGACGTTTCTTTTGCTCCGGCGGACTCGGGCTAGGGATCCTCGCTGTTGGATTTTTAGGGTCATCTTGAAGAAGACGTTTGCCTTTATTTTTGCTAGGTCGCTTGATTAATTGGACCTCTTCCTCTTCCTCGCTGGCTACCCCGAGCACTTGTCATGTGGCCACGTTTGTTTGGGTAGGAGCTGTGGATGAAGTATGCTTTTCTTTTTCTTTTTCTTTTTCTTCTTCTGGGCGGATGGTAGCGCATGTCTTGATGAAGGCAACTGAAAGGTACAGAGGTTGTGTTAGAATTCAGTTTTTAAACACGTGGTGAGTTGTAACTACGAAACCTAAAAGCACCTACCGAATTCATCGTTTGTGATGGCGAGGTGTGGTGCCACTGGGCGGGAGTCAATGCCCACGTAGCGGAACATGTCCGATCGGCTGGTGAGGAGTGTTATATCGAATGGGTGTTTGCTCCATGCCTCAAGCTGATCAACGTATTTTTTGTACAGGCGAGGGCACTCTTTGGAGGTAGTTGGTTTATATTATTTGGGAGTGCGGTTTCTTATTTTGGTTATGAAAGGCCATTCTTCAGTGTTATAGATAAAGAAGAAGTTCTTTCTCCACTCGGGGACTTTGTTAGGGGGATTTATGAGAAAGCGAGCTAACCCTGACCGAGTGGAGAGATAGAAAGAGTTTTGTTGATATTTTATCTGGAAGCAGAAGTGGAAGAAGCCTGGGTCAGGATTGGTATTGTAATATTCACACAATAAGAGGTATCCGGCCAGGTACTTCATGGAGTTGGGGGTTAGTTGTAAGGGCGAGATGTTGTACAGATTGGAGATTTCGATGTAGAAGGGGTGAGCTGGAAACCTAAAACCCGCTACCAGTAATGTGTCGTAAAGGGTAATATGGTTGGGCGCAGGTCGCAAGGGGTCTACGTGTGGCCCTTCGGGTAGGACCATCTTGGCGGTTTTGGGTAGATTGAGGATTCTCTTAAATTTTTCTAATTTGGGACGCTCGGGTAGTATCCAATAATTGAATTTAATTTATTTGGTTGAAGGAGAAGAGAAAGGCAGGTCGCTAATGGATAGGGAAGAGGCTATGGTCACAGGGTTTTCCTTAAACTGCTCGCAGGGGGGAGGTTTGCTAGATGTGGGAAGAGGGATACCCTCCGGAATGGGTGTAATGGCTAGTGATGAGGAGGATGGAATTTCGAGGAGATTGTTTTTCGAGGTTTGAGTTTCAGATAGGGCTATGGTTTGGGCTTGAAGCTCCGACCAGTTTACGTTACCCTCTGCCTTGTTGCGGAGGCAGGAGGAGGCTAATAGGGGTTGTTTTGGCCTAGTCTCGATTATAAAAGGGTTTTCTGAGGGAACGGAATCAGAGGAGAGAGTTGAATTTTGCGAATTATCGGTGGGGGATGCTGATGCCATCGAAAATTAAAATACATTCAGGGAATGAATAACACATAGCACAAATATCTCGGTAAACACAATTATAGATCTAACAGTGTGATTAAAATTATTATTTGAAAAGGTTTGGGGACTTACACATTTTCGACGAGCTGCGGGTCGTTGTTGAACAGTGAAATGATGTGAGGTTCTTAGACGATTGTGAATAGTTGAGCTTTTTAGCAGAGTAAAAATGGTGAACCCTTTTTGTTTGAGATGACGTAAAGTAACAAATAAAGGAGGTGAAGGGGTTTTATGTTGGAAGGCGGAAAAGTGATGGGACATATTGGAGCGGGCGATAATAGGGTTTTATTTGGGGAATGTTTTGGGCCATTAATTCCCAGGCCCACTATATTTATTTACTCCGAGAAAGTATTGGAATGACACGTACCCGACATTGTGTCAGGCTGCATTTAATGAAGTCTAAGTGAGATGGGATATGAGAAAAGAAGCGTGTTTTGACTTTATGGTTCGCTTGTAATTGCGATTTTGAGACTGGTTGTGGCTACAGGTCGATCGAGGAGTGGTATATTTTTAGGTCGCCCAGTGTAAAATTTTGAGATATAACTTGGGTACTTGTGCGTATTAGGTCGTTCAAAACGATAATGATAGTGTGATTGAAAAAGTGGGCTCGGTGTGTTAACCTTTTGTAGGTCGCAGGTGTGGTTAATGATCTATAATGGATTATTGATATTGTTGCTTGATGAGATCGAGCCGGGTAATTCTGAGATATGATTTTGTGAGGTAAAGCGATGGTTTGTGTGCATATGTTGTTTGTGTTTGTTTCATTTTATGATTACATGTCTTACCTGATTTCGTGCTTCAATCAGCTAGAACATGGGGGACTAGCTGATGTGGACCAAAATATCTGTACGTAATATTATGTGATATATGTGGGTATTTGTGGAAGACGACCTCATTTCTAGGAGAGGGTGTGTCTCCTGGAAGATGGGCGAGCTGTATTATGTCCTTGAGAAGTGAATGAGCCGAAGGCTGTTCTTCAATATTATGTCTTTGAGAAGTGAACGAGCCGAAGGCTGTTCCTCAAAAGTGGGCGAGCTGATGTGTCTGGAGTAGCGACCTGTAGTATGAGGATGAGTTCTCATATAGGGTYGTGATCTCTRGYGKGTTGGGCTGAGTATTTGAGCCTGATTGAGAGTTTAATATGTATATGGGCCTGGTGGGCTATATGCCCAGGCTTATTTTCGGTAATATATATTAAGAAGTTTCATGTTTATGGAAATTTATCATATGGGAAGAGTCCCAATTGAAAGTCGGTGAAAGAGTCACGGTATGAATGGAATTCTGTTTATGAAAGGTAACTCAAGATAGTGGAGGATTTCTCCTATCTCTATAAAAGGGGCTTTTGTCTCTTATTTTGTATGATTATCATGCTATTATTGTGATTTCACCGTATTATTGAGAGAGAGGAGTGTGTTTTTCGCTTATTAACTTAAGCGTCGGAGGGCCTTAACGGGCTCGAAATCCGGCCCGTTCTAGGCGTTGTTTTGCAGGATCGGCGAGGTCGCTGCGACGATTGTGGAGGACATTCGAGGTCGCTGAAACAAGTTTCATCATCAATTCAGGCCGCTGATCTCTATTTTGAGGTTAGTGCCCTCTTTATTTGATAGTTCAACTTTTTGGACTTATCAATTTGAAACACGTATATATTTTCTAATGTTGCAGGTAAAGGAGATTAGCTTTCATGAAGCGCCAAGCATTACACGTTGGCAAGCAGAAGCCTTAGTGTCCCTTCAGGAGGTATTACAGCTCTCTAAACACATTGCTTGCTGAGCTGTTGTATACTTATATCGTTGCATTTTAGATGTGAATATGTATTCTTTGGACTGCTTGTTCCTGGCTGGAGCTCCACGCCGGCTCCTCCCTCGCCCACCCTGACTCCCTCAACGATGCTGCCCGGAGAAATTATAATTAGGAATAGCCAAAACCCCCAAGATCAGCTTTCTCTGAATTATCTTGCAAGGGTGTTTACAATCTTTCAATCAACCATCAGAGGCCGGCAGGAAGTAGGCAATTGGTATTCTATCTAAATCGACGCCGCATGAGTGAAATTAAGAAAATTAACAAAAGCTGAAGCAGAAACAGGAGCAACATCCTTCTATTTCGATATTGAACAGGCAATTGGTGCTGGTATTTCTTGAGACAGGGACATTGACCGGAAATTCCAGGAAAAATCTCTCTTCCTCTTTGTTTTTTTGGCTTAAATATCTCGGCGATATTTGTTCCTTTGTTGCTTTTAGAATTCTGGATACTAGACTTTATCAAAGAAGAAGCAAAACTCCTTTTTATTTTTTACCCCTTCAAGATTATTTGAATGCCTTTTTTTTTTCTTTTAAAAAATAAAATACAATAAGAGAATTGTTGTTTTTTATGCTCGATTTGAATTTGCAGCGAAAGCAAACAAAATGAGTTTGTTTGATAATGTGCTGAGGAATTATGTTGGGAAAAATGAAGAGCCTGTTATGAAAAAACCTTTTCAGAACCAGATTTCCAGTTTATATTTTTAATATTTATATATGGGGGTATTTAGCCCCCACCCCAGTTGTTTATGGGGAAATCTTCTGCTGATCTTTTTTTTTTTAATCCCTTATATGATTGTTTGATTTGATTCAGGTTGTGCGAGTATGCTTTGGTGTAGTAACTACGCCAAAAATATCAATCGACCTGGTTATGCGGAGGGAAAAACGTAATTCGTCTCATTTTCTTTAAAAAATTTATAATCAACCTATAGTTACGTATACTGAAGGGAAGTTTATGAATAATTTATATATAAACAAATGCTGTTCTCTTTGTGGAAGAGTTCTGGATGAGGATAATTTTTCACAGGAGCCCACATTCGTAAAAAATGCTGCTGAACAGGTTTGCTTCTGATGTTTAGTTCTCATGTATATATTTTTGACTTAAATGTTAAAGTCTAAGTCATCCATAATCCGAAATGTGGTTCCCCATCTTTTCGTTAAATGGTTATTTGTGACAATTTTTCATAGATAATTGATGTTCTCATTCAGATTTTGTATATATCTAAATTTTTGATTCTGTTTTAATATGAGCATTTGATATCGATGGGTTTGGAAATATTTCCGATTGATAAAGCCTCAAATTGTTTTCTGAACTAGATGAGAAGTGATGAAGGTATATTAGCAAATACGACTAAATATCTTGTGAGCTTCTTTGTCTTTCCGTGGTGAAGATTTGAATGAACACTTATGAGGAAAAAACTCGTATTATTAATGTGAGAATAGAATAATTGGATTGATAAACATTATCATTACAAGAGGGGTATTTATACAAGGTACAATAATTACATGAATCAAATAATATAATATCAAATAAAATAATATCTCCTAAAGATAATAAAATAATTAATACAAGAATCAAATAATATAATATCAAATAATATAATATCCCCTAATATCTCCTAATAGGCCCCCTCAAGATGGTGCGTCGACAGAAACACCAATCTTGGACATGAGTAGACGAAGACGAGGAGATGGCAGTGGCTTGGTTAGTGCATCAGCTAGCTGATCAGAAGAAGAGATATGAGAAACTCGCAACTGAGAGGACTGAACCAAGTCATGAACAAACTGAAAATCTATAGCTATGTGTTTCATACGTGAGTGAAACACTGGATTATCACATACGTAAGTGGCCCCAAGATTGTCACTGTACACCACTGGAGTAGAAGGTAGCTCCACATGTAACTCACTTAGAAGCGACCGAAGCCATTGAACTTCAGCAGAAGCTGCCGTAATGGCCCGATATTCGGCTTCTGTCGAGGACCGATCAATCGAGTGTCGTTTCTTGGAGCTCCAAGAGACCGGATTAGGACCCAGAAAGACAACATAGGCACCAGTAGAAGAGCGATCATCGCTATCCCCTCCCCAATCAGCAATCAGAGAAGCAATGAAGATCAAACGATTGGTGAGGACGAAGACGAAGCCCAACATGACGAGTACCATTCAGGTACCCAAGGAGTCGTTTCACTGCTCCCCAATGAATACTAGTAGGAGAGTGCATGAATTGTGATAGTTTATTGACTGCAAATGCAATGTCTGGACGAGTAATTAGAAGGTAATGTAAAGCGCCAAAAACTTTCCGATACCGTGTAGAATCGACTAACCCAGAGCCGTCGGCCAATCGAAGACGTGTGGTTGGTGCAAGCGGTGTAGGAACCGGTTTCACATCAAGCATACCATGTCTTGCTAGGAGATCAATGATATACTTGCGTTGAGATAAAATACAGCCGTGGGAGTCAGACAAGACTTCAATGCCAAGAAAATAAGAGAGAGCGCCCAAGTCTTTGATCGAAAAATGAGTGGCAAGTGCGTCAACAACACGATTGAGAAAGGCTGAGTCGCTACTCGTGAGAATCAAATCATCCACGTAGATAAGAAAGTAGGCTGTAATACCCGAGTGACAAAAAAAAAATAGAGACGTATCCGACCGCGAGTTGACGAATCCCATGTCAATTAAGAACCGTTTAACTTCTACATACCAGGCACGAGGTGCCTGCTTGAGACCATATATGGCACGATTAAGCTTGCATACATAACCTGGGTACTTGACATCAACAAAACCGGGTGGTTGTGCCATGTAAACTTCTTCCTCCAGACGGCCCCGAAGAAAAGCATTATTGACATCGAGTTGACGAAGTGACCATCCTCGAGATAAGGCAACACTGAGAACAAGACGAACGGTAGTCGGTTTAACAATTGGGCTAAATGTATCAAAGAAGTCAACACCAGGCCTTTGGTGAAAACCCTTAGCCACAAGTCGAGCTTTAAAATGGTCCAGAGATCCATCCGGGTTATGTTTTACAAGAATTACCCACTTACAACCAACTACATTGAGGGATGAATCAGGCGGCACAAGATCCCAAGTATTATTACGTAAGAGTGCATCAAATTCGGCCGACATGGCTGATCTCCAGCGCGGATCTTTGAGAGCCTGAGTTATATTAGAGGGCTCAACATTAGATAAGGAAACAGAGGCTTCAAGAGCATACCGAGTATTAGGTTTGTGAATCTGATTTTTTGACCGAGTGCGCATTGGATGAGGGGCCACCGGGGGCGGAGGTGGATTTTCAGTTATAGATATTGAGTGAAGCGGTGAGGCATGGGACACATCAGTCAGTGAAGCGGCCACAGGAGTTGGGGAAACCACAAGCACCGGAAGGGGTAGTTGCTGAGTAGAGTCCGATCGGAGTGGTATGTTATCCGATCGGTCGGAAGGACAATAAGTTTCATCTGGTCGGATGGACCTGTTATCCGATCGGACGGGAGGGCAGTAGGTTTTGTCCGACCGGAATTCTACAGTGATCCGATCGGAAGGTTGAGCAGACGAGGAAGGATCATCAGATTTATGCAAAATACTCGAAAAAGGGAAGACAAACTCAACATGACGAGATATAAACACGTTAGATGAAGACGGATCATAACATAGGTAGGCACTTTGAGTTTGCAAGTAACCAAGGAAAACACAAGGTCGAGACCGATTATCGAGCTTGTTATTAGAGTACGGGCGGAGCCAGGGGAAACAAATACAGCCAAAGACGCGGATTTTGGCAAGGTTAGGTGAACGACTAAATAGACGCTCAAACGAGGAGAGCATAGAGAGGTTGGTCTTAGGCATACGATTTATAAGATAAACGGCCATAGTAAAACCGTACGGCCAAAGGGTGAGCGGTATAGAGGCTTGATGAAGAAGAGTTAAACCGGTTTCAACAATATGTCGATGTCGTCGTTCAGCATACCCATTGTGTTCAGGAGTATGAGGAGGAGAAGTGAGGTGTGTGATGCCACTAGAAGCAAAAATAGGACGAAGGGCAAGAAACTCTCCTCCATTGTCCGAGTAAAACGAGATAATTGGACGTGTAAAATAATTTTCAACTAAGGCTTTAAATTGAGTGAATGTCATTAATACGTCCGACTTACGACGTAAAGGATAAAACCAAACATACTTAGTGAAGTGATCAACAAAGATAACATAATATTTAAAACCATCATTTGACAAAATAGGGGATGTCCAAACATCGGAAAAAACTAACTCCAACGGAGAAGTAGACGACAAACTAGAATCTTTAAATGGCAGTTTGTGGCTTTTATTCACCTTGCACGAAATGCAAGTGTCAGTTGAAAAAGAGCTAGAAAACAACTTAGACGAGGTAGCTAAGTGACGTAACACATGAGATGATGGGTGACCAAGGCGTAGATGCCACAGGAAAGACACTTTAGATGATGCCGTGAGGGCAGAAGGTTTATATCCCGAGGTGCGAGGCCAGTGGTATATCCCATCTTTACTGAGGCCGCTGAGGATGATGGCCCCCGTGCGACGATCCTTCACCTGAAATTCTGAGCCATGAAAAACAACCTCAATATCATTATTACGACACAATTGAGCAACGGATATAAGTGTTTTACTCATTGATGGAACACAAAGAGTATTCTCAAAATTAAAAGGCAACGTAGTACGTAACGTGCCAACATGAGTAATACGTAAACCCGAACCGTTACCAATGATGACATCATCCTGACCCTCATATGGCGAATGAAGTGAGAGATTTGCGAGGTCAGTAGTGATGTGATGTGATGCGCCGGAGTTAAGAATCCAATCCTCAGAAGCGGAGGCCAGTGGGTGAGCAGCGGTGTGGGCAAATGGTGGAGCTGTAGTTGGGCGGGCGGTGGGTTGAGGTGAAACTCCATGTGCAGCAAATGGTTGGGAGTTGAAGTTGGGGCACCGTTTAGCCGAGTGGCCTGTCTCCTCGCAGAGTTGACACTGTCCTTTGTACAGGCGAGGGTTAAGGTTAGATGAACTATTGGAGGCTTGAAATCTTTGAGCGTTGGATTGGCGACCTCCGAAATCCTTTCCCCGACCACGTGAGAAATTGTGGCCACCACGACCAAAGTTGCCAGACGTCGGGAAGCGACTAGCAGCGAATGCAGTGAGCGGCTGAGGACTAATCGAAGCAGGACGAGTGAGCAGTTGAGCTTCAAAATTTAAAAGCTTTTCATGAAGTTCGTCAAATGACACCGGAGTTTCGCGAGCTTGAATGGCGTTTGATAACTCACGATATTGATCATCGAGGCCATTGAAGACTTTGAGAACAATATCCTCCAAATCCATAGTTGATCCTAATAAAGAGAGTTTATCCACTGTGCCTTTGATTCCATGTAAGAATTGCGTAATGGTTTGATTACCCTTGACTGGGTTTTGTAACCGATTTTTGAGCGCCAATATCCTACCACGAGAGGGGCGCCCATACGTGTTGGCCAGGATATCCCACGTGACCTTAGACGTTTTGGGTGTGGTAATGAAAGGGATTAGCGATGGCGTGAGCGATCCAATGATTGTCGAGAGGAGGAGCTTGTCCTGGCGAACCCAAAGCGAATACCCCGGGTTCGGTGTTGATGTGGTTCCAGTTATATTGGATGGAGGTGGGCAGGGCAGGGTACCATCGATGTAGCCAGTCAATTTATAGCCGACAAGTAGCGCTTCGAATTGAAACCTCCAAGAAGTGTAGTTGGTTGAATCAAGCTTCAATGGGATTTGCGCAGAAGCGTTGATTGAAACTACGTCCGATATTGCAGCCATTTTGCTGGAGAAAAAAAAATGTGGGAAGGAAAAAAAATTTGGTGCCGGTTGTAGGGTGTGACGAAAATCCTAGAGGCTCGATACCATGTGAGAATAGAATAATTGGATTGATAAACATTATCATTACAAGAGGGGTATTTATACAAGGTACAATAATTACATGAATCAAATAATATAATATCAAATAAAATAATATCTCCTAAAGATAATAAAATAATTAATACAGGAATCAAATAATATAATATCAAATAATATAATATCCCCTAATATCCCCTTGGTAATTAATAGGCAGCATACACAGAGTTAAAAGAATGATATGCTTAATGGTATTAAAAATATTGGAACTACCTCGATCTTTATGCAACAAACAATTATTTCCTTGGGTACAAATTAGAAAATAGAAGACCACTTTATGATATTTATAGAATTTTTGAAATCATTCTGATGTCTCTTTTATTTTTGAGGATCTTGGAAAAAGGACAAAATCTGGCAGAACAAATAGTCCAACCTTTTCTTTTCAAGATTATAAAATAGAAGACCACTTTAGATGGTTCATTTTATTTTATTTTATTTTATTTTATTTTATTTACATGAACATTAGAGTTGTTTGTTTCTTGGTTTCAGTAATATTCCAGTTACTGTGTAGTTGTGTCAAATGAACCTTCCTATTCAAACTCCAAAGGCAGCTTTTGTAATTATCTTTGCAACTATACTGACCTTCCTATTCATTTGCATATATTCTTGTTCTGATACTCGTGGAATTTCTTAGTGCAGTTTGTGCATTTAAAATGTCTGTTTTCTCGTTGAACCTCTTCAGTTGATAATTATGGTTAATGTACTTTGCCATTTTTATCCTGACTTTTTCCCTTTCTAATATCGTATTATGCTTATTTCTACATATGGGTTCATCTTCTGATGAATAGAGGGGAATCTATAATAAGAGTGAAAATGAAGTGTTACAATTAGCAAAGTCTGGCTCAACAGGCATGACCATTTTATATTTTATATAGACTACATGTATCCTAGAATTCCCAATTAGAGCATGCCATATGTTTTCAAGAAATCTTATTTTAATGGATAACTCCAGGAACTACTGGACAACATAAAACCATGAATGAATCCACTGAAGACAGATTTCATGAAGCTGATGCAGTTTATCTGACATTGATGACATCGAGGTTTGTAAAAACTCGCGTGCTCACTTTTCGATTAGAAAGAATCGACTGTTGAATCAAAACGGAAATATTGGAAGGTGGATTTGTATCTTCACAGTGAGGAGGAGAAGAAATTAAAGAAAACTATCTGGGAGGAAATGAATAAAGAATATCTTAAGGCATTGAAAGTTTTTATAAAAAATCCGTTTTGAAATGTTTTTACTAAGTTGACAAGGATGTGTGCAATGTGTTTTGTGAATGTTATTGCGTAGAAGTTTAGCCGAATTAAATTCAATTTAGAAATGCTATTTTTGTGATTGTGAATGAAATATAAACTCCATTTGTGTTTTTGAACCCACAGGAGCAGGCAGCTAAAGAAGCTGTGGCCTTGGCTGCAAAGAAAGCTTATGAGGCAGCTTTTGCAAACTGCTCAGGGGATGTTGAAGCTGCACAGAGGCTTGCTACAACAGCTGCTGAAGCTGTTGCAAAGTCAAAGAAGGTAACTTCTTGATAATTGTATTTGTTTACTCACTTTCATCAAATTTTGATTATTACCTAGCATAATTTATCTAAAAGGTTGAAAAAAGTAATAAAAGTGTTCAGAAGGCAGCACAAATGTCTAATTATGTTGTGTTGGATGAACTTTCAAAAATTTGCAGGAAAAAAAAAAACAGAAGCGAGCTGCGGATCTGAAAAATATGGGGCTCGCTCAGACTGCTCATGAAGCGGCAAAACAAGCGCTTGATAGAAAGGTGCGACTCCAGAAAAAGAACTTTAGTTTTTAGCTTCTGTTACTACCACATATAATCAGATATTACTGACATATCATCATATATTACTGCCACATATCATCAGAAACAAATGTCACACATCAACATTTAAAACCACATAGTACTGCCACATATCATTATATATTACTTTCTCATATCATCACATCTCACTACACATATCATCCCATTATTCTTTCACATATCATCATATATTGCTTTCAAATATCATCGCATATTATTGCTAGTATATTGTCACATACAAATTTCGCATGTCATCGCATCTAACTATACATGTCATCCCATTCTACTTTCACATATCATCATATATTGCTTAGACATGTCATCACATAATTCCTCGTATATCATCACATAAGGGTTTTCACATATTATCACATCTAACTACACATATCATTACATTCTGCTTCCATATACCATCACATACAGACTCACATACCATCATGTACAGACTCGCATATCATCACACATACAATTCATGAATAGTAAAAGAAGAAATCATAAACCTGTATTCGAACTATTTTCATGAATGTTCAAACTCGCACCAGAAACTGGAATATTTTCAGGAGAAACACAAATCGGAAGAACTGGAGGAAAACAAATAGCGTAAACCTAATATAATACAAAATAAATCAACTCTCCAAAATAACTTACCCTCGAACCGCTTCACGTCCATTGGAACATCTACCAGATTCAAGTCCATCGAAATTAAAGGATTTGTTTGTTGGTGGTGGAGCAACGATGGAAAAATCGAAGAAAAACTCACAATTGTTTGCTGTTAAAATTAATAGGGACCGCCAGGATCGTCGTTGCTGTTGAATTCGATGGGTATATCTGTGATGATTTTTATTTGGACGAAATTGATGGAGGTTTGGCGATTTGGATAGTGGAGTTGCTGGAGAAGAGAAATCACTGGAGATAATTTATTTTCAAGCGCGTGAAAATTCTGAAATGGAAAGAGAGGGGGCGCGTGAAAATCCTGAAAAATGCTTTTATATGGGGAATAGGGTGCACCTTGTAAGGTGCACCTGGGTCCATCTGATAATTTTCCGATGAGGAGAGTTACACAAATAATAATTTTAATATAATATATGGAAAGTAAAAGAATTTAAGCTTGCTCGTTTATTATCGAGCTCGGGCTTTTTTTTAACGAACATATCGATGGCTCGCGAGCTTTTTCGAGTTTAATCGAGCCTAAACGAGCTCAAAAGATATTAATTATTAATTAAATTATCTTTACTTTATTACAAAAATAAAATAAAATATTTTTTAAAGTATATAATACACCTACTAAGATACATAAACAAATAAGTTTATACATATATTTCTATATTTTTCATATGAACAAGTATAAAAATTATAATTAAAACTAAATTATTAGTTTAATTTATACGAGTTTAGTAACGAACTCACTCTATAACTCACTAACGAACCCGCTCACGAGCTAACGAGCCGAATACCATGAATCTAGAGTTTGCTCGTTTATTAAACGAGCCTTTTTAAACGGGTTCGAGCGAGCTTTTATCGAGTCGGGTAGCGAATAGCTCACGAACTGTTTGCCTCATTTACACCCCTATATACTCCACACAGTAAAGATTCAAGAACGAGTATTTTACAAATTGGCATAATCAAAATAGGTTAATTTAAATAGATCTACATACACAAGCAATCAATGAATAAAAGAAGATTGATAATACCTTGAGAAATAGTCGAACAATTGCTTGAGGAATGTGTAGAACAATATTGTTTAGGAATTAGTGGAACAATAGCTCGGGAAATTGGTAGAAAAATCGTGATGATGATAACGTGTTGTAAAACTAGAGAAAAGAGAGAGGAGAGTTAGAGAATGAGAGAGGGAGAGTGTTCAAGAGTCAAGTTTATTATGGGGGACCAAAGTCCCTTTTATAGATACAAGACTAGTAAGAGTAGAATGGTCATTCATATAATATATAATTAAAGTAATTAATTAATTACAACAGATAGTATGTAATAATCTGGATTAAATAAGAAGTTGAAATTTCAATAGTATAAAACATTTACTTTATATGTAAATGCAAAAAAAAAAAAAAAAAAGTCCATCA
>BMAC01000468.1:175575-187235 GCA_014905375.1 Phtheirospermum japonicum
CATCACAAATCACAAATATATATATATATATATATATATATATATATATATATATATATATATATATATATATATATATATATATATATATATATTTATCATCAGTGCTTGTGAAAAATAAAAAATAACATATTCATATGTCATCACATAGATAGTATACAAATCATTACAAAGACTAGAAGCATACCATCACACAAACCATGCACATATCATTACTCCTTAGAAACAAAAACTTAAGAATTACTTACTTTTTTGTGTCTGGAGTTGGTTCTAAGAATGCATACTTTGAAATGAGTTTCTCCTTCATTGTAACCAGTTTATCCACTTTTGAATTATTTCCTGTCCAGAAAGGAGATCTGAAATTCAACGACAGATTCTTGCACTTCCTCTTTGGGTTCTTTCTTTGGAGCACATCCACAGTGTCATCCTCAGACTCATCAAGCATGCTGATTTATAGAATGTGACAAGTAAATTTTTTTTTATTCATCAATTTAAATAGTACAGTATTCAAAATTGAAAAACTAATATATTATTTTAAGATAATATTTACAGTTAAATACCTTGTGAATTTCAACTCATCAAATGGGGTCACGTTCTCAACTTCATCATTATTGTCTTCATCAGCTATATCATCATCACTATCAGCATCATCACCATCAATATTACAATCAACATCACCATAAACATTACCACCAACATCAGCATTATCACCATTTCCAGCACCATCACCATCACCATTACCACCACCACCACCATCAACATCAACACCAGCACAGAAATTACCCATATGTTCAATATCTTCAAGCCCTAAAGAAAACGTGGGTGGTGATATTCCATTGGAAACCTCTCTCTTTGTCACCTTTTTGGGTTTGCACAAAGCATCCCACAACTCAAAAATCCTGGCTGCAACTTCTGGATCATCAAGCATATCATCATCTAAGATGCTACTAGTTTTTTGGCTTGGTGGTTTTTCAGTTGGTGATTTCTGACTTGGTGTTTTTCTGGATGGTGACTTTTGGCTTAATGCTTTATTGGTTGGAGATTTGGGGGTTGGTATTTTCTGGCTCGATTCTGGGTGCTCTTCAGTTGACTCTTTCTCTTTAGAGCTCAGTATGAGTTCAAACGGTGTCATGAGAATGTCATTTGTTGTTTCTGCTTTTTCGATCTCATCCATGACATCTCTGAATTCATGGACTGCATCAGTCATCTTCCCCCAAACCAGCACCAGTTTTTTTGTTGACTCTTCTTTAGTGTCAACAAGATCAGAGCCCTTCTGTTAAAAAGACATGTATAAGCAAGTTAAATATTTTAGACAATAACATCCCAAATCACAAAATATATATTCAGTTCTTGTGATAAATAAAGAATAACATATTCACATGTCATCACACAAACTACACACATACCATCACACAGACTAGGAGCATATCAACACTTAAACCATGCACATATCATCATCAACAACTTCTCAAAAATTCATTTGTAATCCCAGAAAAAAGAAATGAATATTACATTAATAACATTACAAATCACAAATGTATATTCATCACCAGTTATTGTGAAATATAAGGAATACCATATTCATGTATCATTACACAGACAATTCACATATCATCACACAACCTAGGAGAATATCATCACACAAACCATGAACATATCATCATCAACAAGTTCTTAAAAATTTATTTGTAATCCCAGAAAAAAGAAAGGAATATTACATTAATAACATCATAAATCACAAATATATATTCATCATCAATGCTTGTGAAAAATAAAGAATAACATATTCATATACCATCACACAGACTATTCACATACTATCACACTTAATAGGAACATATCACCATATAAACCATGAACATATCATCATCATCAACTTCACAAAAAATCATTTTATTTAATTTTTTCATCCTAGAATTAAATACATACCATTTTGCCATTGTCTTCTTGCTTTAAAAACCTCTCAAAAACCTTACCCCTTCCAAACTCCCCAAACTTCTTTTCTCCACTAACTCTCTTGTCCAGTTTACTTGATCCCCAATTTGAGCAAATTGGGAATATTCGTGAATTCGCCCTCCGCACCTTGAACTTCATCCGGTCAAGGTAGCATAACTGCATAAAAGACATTAATGTTAGAGAATTTTATTTCTTATTATTTTGTATCTCATTATTTAAGTAGTAATTCACATATGCTTACCATCAAGAAAACTGCAGGTCCTGTGAAAGACTTATTCAAAGCTGTGCTTGTCTTCTATTCCTCAATTGACTAAATCAGGCAGTTGATCATAAAATGGCACCAGTTGAGATTCTTGATCTCATTCACATCTTGAAGGCATCTTGAAAGTCTTGAAGGCCACGGATACTAGAGTAAAAATAATCAGAGATGGAATGTTAGTCGAGATGTTGGAACACCAATACTAACATTCAGTAACACACAGCGGAAATAAATAAGAACACAGAATTTAAATTTGTCCTATGAGTTAAATTAAACTCATAGGTCATGACTTCAGGCCGAAAAAGATATTACTAGAAAACGGTGTAGTTGTTTTACATAAGATATTAAAACAATATAACATCTAGTAATATATGAAAACCCCCTGAACGAGTAGATCGTTTTTAATCAGCACAGTGTCGTCCGTAAAATCTTCAAGTTGATCAAACAAAAACTTGAAGAATATGTCCAGAATGAACGACCGCAGATTTTCTTCCTCCAGTTTCTGTCTTCTCTACAAAGCGTACGTATGAAGTCCAAGTCTTTAGATATTTATACACAAATTTGTATCTCCATCTTTTTAGAAGAGTCCTAAAATATCAAAAGAGAGTTAATCAGTATCTTGATATTTTAAGGAATAAGATAATTATGAAAATACACTTTCCTACTACTAAATGATTCTTACCTTATCTTACAAGATAAATATATACATAAATAAAAGAGTCCTCAAAATCCTAATAAGCCTAGAAAGGCAAATAAAATATTTAAACCAGTTAAAACAGACGTAGGAATAAAATTCCTATCAATCTCCCCCTTTTGCCTTTTTGGATAAAAACTAACTAAACAACTCCCCTTGAGTTTGAAGACTCCCCCTGAAAAAGAATCCTGCAGAAGATGTTAGTCACGGTGATAGAACACAACGAGCAACACCAAAAAGTAAGACAAGAAAACTTCCCAATCAAACATATCAACTGCTGATTTCACTATTGGAAGTTGACATTCTGGATTTTTACCCATAGTGAGCATCATTATCAGCAACAACCCAGTTTACCAAACCTCACCAACCATCTTCACTCATTCTTCTCCTCCTTTTTGACCAGAATGCAAAAGGGGTGACTTCCTGTGTAATGCCTGTAAAGTCAACAATCCATGAAGGTGTGCTTGGGCACCTGCTATCTGCTAGTCTATCAAACCCAGATGTACCTGCAAATCAGAAGAAATGGTACAGAAATATGTATGTTAGGCACTGTGTCAGTGACACCTGAACTAACATCCTTAGCAGTGGCTGCACACCAGTCAGCTGACTCATCATCCCTTTTAGTTATTCAGACCCAATTTCAGACAACCACTCCATGCAATACTCCTCATGTGCAAACACTTGGCCAAAATAGGAGACTCCCTTCTCTCATCAAAATGACCACAGTGTCGAATGATAGTAATTAGATACCAAAATTACACCAAAAGAATCAAGGAGAGGTCATCTTACATCTTCCAAAAAGAACTTAAAACCTGATACACCTTTAACCATACTTAAACACACAAGAATACGATTAGACTGTTAGTAAAAAAAATTTTTAAAAGCACACTCCCCCTCAAGCCTGTCCGCTAACACACTAACGAAATTATTAAGACTCACACACACAAAAAAAAGTAAACTAAGGTAAGGAAAAAATACAAGGTAGAAAAAAAACTTTATCTATGACGAGAGTATCAACTGTAGTCTTGTTTAACAAAGCAAGTGCTACCAATATCTCGTTCTTTTCATCCCACGAAACCGTGTAAAACACCACAAACCATAAGACTTCAATTTGTACCCAACATTTGAGCAAGATAAAAAATAGAATCTTGTTATGATCACATTGTCCATATATACGAGCCATACGAACAAAACTTCACCAAACATGCATGTCCTATTTTTATGTCTGGAAAAAAATGATCTTAGGAAAATAAAAAAATCACATAAGGGTTTTTCTCAGCTGCAAGAGAGTGTTAGTCCTAGTGTGCCAATATTTAGAATGAAATTCTTTGTCAACAAAGTCAATGGATCAAGAATTCGTAACTCGGTTAATGACAAAGTCAAATGCCATAAAAGAAATGTATTTGAGGATTTTATGTCCGGGAGTAGAACCTCCACTTTATAGCCACATTAATCATATTTCATTTCAAGAGATCACTTTGATCAAGAGATTTGACTTAGTTAAACTTCATCTATTATAAGATGTCAAGGACATCCAACAAATCACAAAGGATAACACCGAGAGAAATGCACGTTTCTGAAATAAACAACCCATAATTGTATTTTTCAAAAAAAAAACATCCCATTTTATTTAACACAGTTTGGTCACAGTAGCCTCTGGCAGCAAAAAAATATGCAAGCATCTATATGTGTTATGAAAAAAAAAATGCATGATGCACAAAGTATGCTGCAGCTAATGTTAGCTAATGTGATTCAGCATTTCCAGTAACACTGACCTAATCAACACATAAAGTGAGAGACTTCCTTAATTTGTAAAATCTCTCAAAGTCTAATGCTTTGGTGAATATATCAGTAGGCTGATTTTCTGTCCCAATGTGCTCAAAACTCACAAGATTTCTCTCGACCAAATATTGGATGAAGTGATGTCTAATGTATATGTGTTTTGTGCAAGAATGTTGGACTAGATTTCTTGAGATATCATTCGCACTTAAATTGTCACAAAAAACAGTTAAAACACTACTATATAGACCACACTCATTAATCATGACGTACTTGACAAGTTTTTCAAGCATCGCATTAATCCAGAACTTATCATTAAATGCATCCTCCACCCATTTTGGCTCTACATAGGACACAAGACAAGAGCTTATAATTTGACAGTAGCAAGATGTTGCACATACCATATTTACCATCTCTCTGAAGTTCATTCGCTTCTTGCAAGTAGATCTCTCAATTAGAGCCTCGATTAAACGAAAGGAAGTATGATTCTTCCTCATCCTTGAAACAATGTCTCGAACAAAAGACTCAAAAATTCCTGTAGGAACAGAGTCATCATGGCCAGACTCTGATTCTGAGGTTTCAGTAGTCGAATCAGTTAAAACCAGAGATGTTGGTTCTGGTGTTGGAGCACGAGCACTAACACTTTTTGCATTATCAGAATTTATTCCTCCGTTACATTTTGCCTCAACTTGATAGCAGTTGTTTGCCATCCTGATTCCTGTAAGTATGCACTGATCAGATTTATCAAGAACCTCGCACGAGTCTCGATCAAACTTTACTCGAAGACCATCATCAAACAGTTGACTAATGCTAATTAGATTAGCAGTTAATCCATCCACAAGGAGCACGTTTTGGATCCTAGGTAAACCTTCAACATTCAGAGTGCCTTTTCCAATGATCATTCCATGAGCACCACCACCATATTGGACTTTGCCACCATTGTGTTTCACAACATTGGACAAGTTCTAGTCATGTGTCGGGAACACCCACTATCGAAATACCACAAACCTACAACATTCGTCTTAAGTGAAGTATAAATCATGTTGCACTGAGTATTAGGTTTTCTTACCCACACCATTTTGGATTTTGGAGAGGTGTTGGTCCGGATGCTGGTGCTTGTGTTGACTGACATTGCCTTCCCTTCAAACGCACGAATCCTTTCCATCTTCAAATTTTTGCAGAAGGGTTTGATATGTCCAGGTTCTGAGCAATGGTGACAGACATAACTACGCCGACGTCGTTTAGTTCTTTTAACAGACACAAATCTACCCGATCTCTTGTCACCTTCTTTGACAAACACATGAGCCTTAAAGCCTAAGCCATTTTTGAGCGTAGATCCAATTGACAAGATCTCCTCAAGTTTCGTTGTTCCTGAATTTAGTTTTCTCAGAGTTAGAAGTGCACTTGAGAGTTCCGATCTTGTCCTGTTCAGTTCTTCCTCACGTTTTGTCAGTAGAGCTTCTAAGCGCAAGATTACAGCATGTTGTTCTTTATCCGTATGATTCAATCTCTCATTCTCCTTAGTAAGGATGTTTACTCCGTGAATCAGTTTGGACCAGCTCTCATAAAGCTCTTCATAGGCAGCGCCAAAGTCTTCAGTATCATCAGTTTCTTCGCTAGTAGAAGAGTTAAGACACCAAATGTCAGTAACATTTTTACCGACATTCCAGACAACACGGGAAGTCATGGCAGCAACTTCTTTAGTTCCTTGGGACTCGTCACCGTCTTCTCCATCAGTCATAGCCATCAGATTTCTCTTGCGCTTGATGTTGGCACACTCATATTTGAAATGGCCAAACCCTTTGCACTCGTGACATTGGACATTATCCAGTACCTTGCTTTTGTTCTGATTCTGGATGAATGACTTCCTTAAATTATCCTTTTTCTTTATCAAATCGCTGAACTTTCATGTGAAGATTGTGATTCCATCATCATCCAACTCAGCAGTCTCTGCTTCACGTGTTAGGGTTGCAAGATCAAACTCTTCATCTTCGGTAGCAGGAGTGGAGATTAGAGCAATGCTTCTTCTCTTAGGTTGCTTGATCTGAAGTTCCATCTCATAAGTTTTCAAGGAACTCACAAGTTCATCAAAGCTCATGGTTGAGGTGTCCTTGGCTTCTTCAATCGCCGTTATCTTCATGTTGAAATTCTCAATAACAGAGCGCAAGAATTTGCTCACAAGTCTTTTGTTAGAGATAGATGCACATAGCGATTGGCATTCGTTTGCATTGTCAAGGAGTTTGGCACTTTATTCGGCAACAGTTCCACTTTCCTCCATTCTCAGAAATTCGAATTGAGTTGCAAGCATTCTCAGTTTTGTTTGTTGAACTCCTTTGGATCCTTCACAGAAGAGTTGTAATGCGTCCCAAGCTTCTTTTGAAGTCGGGAGATTTGAGATTATTCTGAATAATGAGACATCCACAAAGCTATAAAGAGCGTTCAAGGCTTTGGTATTTGCATTTGAAACAGCTAGTTCATCAACCGTCCAATCAATCTCGTTTTTAAAGATGATGTCACCATCGGGATCATCACACCTAGGAGCCTCCCAACCAACCAATATCGCACACCATGATCTTTCATCCATGGTTTTGATATAGGCACACATACTCACCTTCCAAATCACATAGTTGGTCCCGTCAAGAATTGGTGGTCGTATTACAACATTCATCATAGTATCCATAGCTTTCCTACACAGAAAAAAAAAGGATCAGCACTTAGTATCGTCAAGTGACCTCTCTGATACCAATTGAAAGTTTTGAAGGCCACGGATACTAGACTAAAAATAATCAGAGACAGAATGTTAGTCAAGATGCTGGAACACCAGTACTAACATTCAGTAACACCCAGCGAAAATAAATAAGAACATGACTCAAACTTTTGTGCACCCCTTTTTAATAAATTAATTTAAAACACGTCAGTTTGCTCGAAAGAGTACGAGGTAACTGTAGGGTGATGAGTTTGACTCGAGTCGTATCTCTCGAGGAAACAACTGTTCGGTCTTTCGGATGTTTTTCTCAATTTATGAATTAAAGTAAAATACATGTACAATTGGGGTTTTAAACGAGATTGAATTGATCATTATAAACTAAAGCAAAAATTAAACTAAAGATAATTTGACTAATCACTCTAAACTATATTACCAACTACGAGCAATAATTATCTATAGAACGCTACGAATTAATTCTAATTAACGAAGCTAAGAACATGAATATAAGAAATTACCATGAAGCAATTATATCATATGAATTTATGAACGAATAACTAAACATAAATCAACTCGCATAAATAAACTAAATTAACCCAGTATCCAAGCATAAAACGATTAAGCTAATTATACTAGTTCTAGCATTAACTAAGCAATAAACTAAGAAATTAACTATGAAACTAATTACAAAATTAACTAAGAGTTTAGAGTACTTATTGAAACTAATAAAATCAGTAGAAAGCTCCAGCTATTCCAGAGTTGCACGTCGATCTTGGGCGAAGATTGAATCCCGAACACAAATTCGATGTTTTGGACGCGTTGTTCTTCGATCCTTGATCTCCGTCTTCAAATATCGTTATGAGATTTGGAATTATGTTTATTATCAGCTAAAATACCCTAGGGGGTTGTGTCTCTCTCAAAAATCCGAAATGAGGAGGGTTTATATAGATATTACAAGTCTTGGCGCACAAGAAACCCTAAAATCCGAATTCTGGGCCGTCGCGTCGACGGTGCATCGACGGTGCGTCGACTGACGCGTGCTGGTGCTCGGCGTCGGTGCTGCCTGGGTGTGCGCATCGACTGGGTGCGTCGACATCGACGCTTTAGCAAGTTGCGTCGACTGACGCGGATCATGGCTCGCGTTGACGGAGCGTCGATGGTCGCGTCAGTCGATGCGACTACGCGCCTACCTCCGTCTCTCTCTATCTTTTGCTACTCGTTTCGCCGAAAAGCTCGTTCTCCTATTCTTGAACATCGAACTTCGTCTATTTCCCGCTAAACTCTTCCGATTACTTAGCTGTAAGGTGAAAACAATGAAATATCACCTATTTGCATCAATTACGATTAAAATACGGTAAAATAAGTCAGAACTATAAAAATACAGAATTATGCGTAAATCGTCCAACTTATACCAAAAACGAATAGAAAAACAAACTAAAAAGCTAGTAAAAATAAGGACAAATCTACTCTAATCAACTACCCCACGCTTAATTGGTTTGTTCGTCCTCGAACAAACGATAGAATCAAAGTATAACTAGAATGAAAATAAATTCAAGCAAAGAGTCGTGCGTTGCTACATAGATAATTTTGAAAATATAGGTACAAGTCACGCAACGTCAAACACTTGACCATTATTACATTGTCGCTTCAAAATAAAATCATGCTTCCTCACGAAGGATAATATATATAAGTACGCTCAAAAGCACTCAAGTATCTTCTGCATGGGACGTGTATACATCATATAATTACATGCACAATAAATAAGCACCAAAAATCAATCTCTTCTCAATCGCAAATTAAGTGTGCTGTCAAAACTAAGAATCGGAAAAGGTCTTCGCGGGTTGTAACGTAAGGCTCTTTGGACGGGTATGGAATATATAAGTCGTGTGGCTAACTCATGATCAAACATGATCAATAACTCACTCAACCTAACCTAAACACGAAGCAATAGCTTTACCTCGTTCAAAAATAAAACCTCACTTAACACTCATAACGTAGCCTTTCAAACATAGGCTATTCCTCAACTCAAAACTCGTAACCGACTGAAAGCTCAAACCACTTAAGCATAATTTAAGCTTATAGCATGCTTCTTACACAACTCTTTCCTTCTAAACATTAGGCTTCATAAAATAAACAATTAGACTCAAGCCTTTACAAGCGCGTAGGCAATTAATCAACACTATCCACCATCCGATTATATTTTTTTAATTCCCCTTTTATTATTATTTCTTTTTACTTTATGGGGTATTATTCTTTTTTTTTTTGGATGGTGGTCCTAAATTACAAAAATAATAAATTCCTAATAAAATTTTCAAAACACTAATAACCAATAAAAATAGCGAATTCCTACCCCACGCTTTTAATGGGTTGTAGGGGTAGACTCAAAAAACACTCATGGCTATAGGCATGGATATTTGGCTATGATTGGCTCATTCGAAATTTATAGTGGCTAAAAATATATGGATATGGCCGGAATAGGGTTTTATATGTGCCTTAACTTCATGTTCAAAGTCGACTACACACAGCGGTTCCAAAGAGATATCAAGACTGAAATTCATTCAAGCACATGCAAAGATGACAATCACTCAGGCTACTCACTGGCTTTTTGCATGAATTTTTTTTTTGAAATGACGCTGTTTTTAAGGTTTTGCGAAATCAATTGTGTCCAGGTACCATTTTACAATATATAATAATAAATTTCTCACTTATGCACGCTCAAAGATGAAAACAAATAATCATACACAGTCAACTTCGACAGGCATGCCATACAAACACAAATAAGCATAGAAATAGCGATCAATCACATCAAAAATATGCATTTCAAAACAAAAGACATCAAATTGCACTAACCATACTCAACCACCCCCCTCCCTAAAAACTTGGCAATCTCCTGATTGTCATAAATATTAAAGAAAATAAGAGTATGGGTGATAAGAAAACATCCCTGAAAATTCAATGGCCGAGTCTCTTTAAAAACGCATGTGCAATTATCCTTCGTCTTAGATCGCGTGACTAGATTATCCCGAACAAAGCTATAAACAAAAACAAACAAACAAAATAAGATTGTGATCAATTGCGACGCGCAAATGCCCGGTGGCACGTCTTTTTGGATTTGAAACAGCCGGATTGCGGCCAACGTCATAAATGGCTGGGTTGCAGCTCATCCAAAGGTTGCCGGGCTGCGGCTAACTTGGGTCGGATTGCGACCTCGATCGATGAAATCATCGTTATCCCTGATTGCTGCGATAAGCGGTAGGTTCAGTGGTTGATCGTCAATGTTAACGTCTCGAGTGGAACTAGCGGTAAGGCCTTGCGGTAGCGAGCATCCGCTATATAACCATTGTCCAGAATAAGCGATTTATCATATTCTCTGCACATCAACATACACATAAACGTACCACGGCAATTGACAAAATATAAAAAGACAGAAATAAAATAAAAGAAAATAAAGAAAATAAAACGAAAACTAACCAATGCGTGGGTTGCCTCCCAAGAAGCGCAACATTTAACGTCATATGCTCGACGCAATTTGCTTGATCAATTTCTAGCTCGTGGTGGGTCCACGAACTCCTTCTTGGTACGATCAGGATTCTTCTTATAATCCTTGAAATAAGGCTTAAGTCGATGCTTGTGGACTTGGAAACTTGATTTCTCACTTTCATCGTATAGTGTGGCTACACCATACTCATCCAACTCCTTTATTAAAAACGATCCACTCCATGCAACCTTAAAATTGGTTGGATCAAACTTACGATCAGAATTATATAGCACCAGTTGACCAACCTTGAACTTCTCGTTAAAAACTTCGTTCGACTTCTTCTTCTTCTTTGTCCAATCCTTGCTATTAGCCTCACCCTTTTTCTTCGTACGTTCAAAATTCTTGTAGGGGTCGAGGGAAAAACATCTTGAATGATAATGCGGTGGCTTCGTCTCTTCTCTTGGTTCAAACTTTGAATGATCCCGTTGTGGTCTCAACTCCACCTTTGGCTCGTTTTTAGGCACGTTAGACTCCATGGGCAATCCATCATCAAATGCCTCGACATTGTCAAACTCTTCAGTCGTGCTGATGCTCAAGAGCTCGTTCGTGCAAGAATCTACTAAATCAACAGTAGAACAATCGTTCTTAACAAACGATGCAGGACTCTTGTGAAAATTTTGAAGTGAGAACGTCACCGTTTTGCCCAATACGGACATAGTCACCCTCCCCTCGTTTACATCGATCACCGTACGCGTTGTAGACATGAACGGACGTCCTAACAAAATGGTGT
>BMAC01000468.1:188305-201288 GCA_014905375.1 Phtheirospermum japonicum
TTTGACTAATTTGCCATCATCTAAGTCAGGATCAGGGACTGAAATCTCATTAACTTTCAATTTACGAGGCCGAGAGTTGGTTTCTCTAGATTTTTCACTCAGTTTCTCCAATACTCGTTTTGCCTCGCAGGCTGTTAAATCACCAAAATCTCCTCCTGCTACTATTTCAACTTGGCTTTTCCCCATGGGCGACAAACCATCAAAGAAAAACTGATTAATTATCTCGGGGGAATAGCTATGATGGGGGCATGCTTGTAAAAGTGATTTGTAACACTCCCATGTTTCATGAAATAATTCTCCCTCCATTTGTTCGAAGTTAGCAATCTGCCTCCGAATTTGCCCCGTTGTTTGTGCCGAATAGTATTGATTTAGGAACTTCTCGCTTATCATCTCCCAATCAGTTAATGACCTTGGTTCTAAGGACAGTAATCATGTCTTCGCCTTGTCTTTCATGCTATAGGGGAAACAAATCATTTGCATCTCCTCCCGGTGTAGGCCATGACCTACAAATCTGCATACTTCATCGATAAAGTAGTTCAAAAATGCTAAAGGGTCTTCGTGGGCATTTTCGTGAAAAGTCGAAAGTAAATTAATTTGATGCGGTTTAATCTCTACTTCCCTTGCAGTCGGGCCAAGAACAATTGCAGACCCATAAAGCACAACCTCTGGGCGTGCCAAATCTTGTTGTCGAGGCGCTCGATCTCCCCTTGGTTCCCTAACTCGGTCATTAGCTCTCTCATAGTGGTCGTCATGCGCGTAATGGTGCTCGCGCTCGTATCTCCTTCTGAAATTATTTTGCTCGTAACCATGATCTTGATTCTCCAACCAATCATTCATGTGCCCTTGATTGTTAGCATACGCGTTATGCTGCAGAAAATCTTCGTTCCTAATTGCCACGTTCTCGATGTTGTGTTGGCGAATAGCATTGTTGTTCATATCTTCGTTGTGCCTCACATTCGCCATGTTGGGTTGGTGACCGATTACGTTTTGCTGCTGGTCGACTCCTTCATTTCTCCCTGCATCTTGTCTCTCAATAATGGGGCGTGGTGGTGATCTTGGTGGTGAATCGCCATTTCGAATCGGATTTGCTTCTAACATAATGTCGGAAGCTTGATCGCAAGGGAAATCAGTTGGTGTTGAGGAATTTTCCTCGGGAATAAAAATGGGTCTTGGTCTCGGTGGATTTGAACGGTGGATGTTGTCAATGAATGGTATAAGGTCACGTTGAAGTGATCGCCTTCCTTGCATAAACTCAACAATACATCAACGTACCAAATGGCAAAAGACCAAGTGCAAAAATAAAATAAATAAATAAAAGTAAAAAGAAACTAAAGACTTAAAACGAAAAACATCCTATATTCCTACTCGTTGCTTCCCCGACAACGGAGCCAAAATCTTGACTCAAACTTTTGTGCACCCCTTTTTAATAAATTAATTTAAAACAAGTCAGTTTGCTCGCAAGAGTACGAGGTAACTGTAGGGTGATGAGTTTGACTCGAGTCGTATCTCTCGAGGAAACAACTGTTCGGTCTTTCAGATGTTTTTCTCAATTTACGAATTAAAGTAAAACACATGTACAATTGGGGTTTTAAAAGAGATTGAATTGATCATTATGAACTAAAGCAGAAATTAAACTAAAGATGATTTGACTAATCACTCTAAACTCTATTACCAACTACGAGCAATAATTATCTATAGAACGCTACGAATTAATTCTAATTAACGAAGCTAAGAACATGAATATAAGAAATTACCATGAAGCAATTATATCATATGAATCTAAAAACGAATAACTAAACATAAATCAACTCGCATAAATAAACTAAATTAATCCAATATCCAAGCATAAAATGATTAAGCTAATTGTACTAGTTCTAGCATTAACTAAGCAATAAACTAAGAAATTAACTATGAAACTAATTACGGAATTAACTAAGAGTTTAGAGTACTTATTGAAACTAATAAAAGCAGTAGAAAGCTCCAGCTATTCCAGAGTTGCACGTCGATCTTGGGCGAAGATTGAATCCCGAACACGAATTCGATGTTTTGGACGCGTTGTTCTTCGATCCTTGATCTCCGTCTTCAAATCTCGTTATGAGATGTGGAATTATGTTTATTATCAACTAAAATACCCTAGGGGGTCGTGTCTCTCTCAAAAATCCGAAACTAGGAGGGTTTATACAGATATTACAAGTCTTGGCGCACAAGAAACCCTAAAATCCGAATTTTGGACCGTCTCATCGACGGTGCGTCGACTGACGCGTGCTGGTGCTCGGCGTCGGTGCTGCCTGGGTGTGCGCATCGGTTGGGCGGGTGCATCGACTGGGTGCGTCGACATCGACGCTTCAGCAAGTTGCGTCGACGTTGCGTCGACATCGACGCTTTAGCAAGTTGCGTCGACAATGCGTCGACGCTGCGTCGACTGACGCGGATCATGGCTCATGTCGACGGAGCATTGACGGTCGCGTCAGTCGACGCGACTGCGCGTCTGCCTCCGTCTCTCTCTATATTTTTCTACTCGTTTTGCCGAAAAGCTCGTTCTCCTATTCTTGAACATCGAACTTCGTCTATTACGCGCTAAACTCTTCCGGTTACTTAGCTGTAAGGTGAAAACAATGAAATATCACCTATTTTCATCAATTACGATTAAAATACGGTAAAATAAGTCAGAACTATAAAAATACGGAATTATGCTTAAATCGTCCAACTTATACCAAAAACGAATAGAAAAACAAACTAAAAAGCTAGTAAAAATAAGGACAAATCTACTCTAATCAGAACACAAAATTTAAATTTGCCCTATGAGTTAAATTAAACTCATAGGTCTTGACCTCAGGCCGAAAAAGATTTTACTAGAACACGGTGTAGTTTTTTTACATAAGATATTAAAACAATATAACATCTAGTAATATATGAAAAAATCCTGAATGAGTAGATCATTTTTAATCAGCACAGTTTCGTCCTTAAAATATTCAAGTTGATCAAACACAAACTTGAAGAATATGACCAGAATGAACGACCGCAGATTTTCTTCCTTCAGTTTCTGTCTTCTCTACAAAGCGTACGTATGAAGTCCAAGTCTTTAGATATTTATACACAAATGTGTATCTCCATCTTTTTAGAAGAGTCCTAAAATATCAAAAGAGAGTTAATCAATATCTTGATATTTTAAGGAATAAGATAATAATGAAAATACACTTTCCTACTACTAAAGGATTCTTACCTTATCATACAAGATAAATATATACATAAATAAAAGAGTCCTAAAATACTAATAAGTCTAGAAAGGCAAATAAAATATTTAAACCAATTAAAACAGACGTAGGAATAAAATTCTATCAAATCTCATTCACATCTTGAAGGCACTTCGGGATCTTATAATTTGCTTTTCGATTCTGGTGTGACTTGAACATGGTAGTGACAACAAACACAACAAAGTCGTGTTTGAAGTCATCACCACAGTCAACCCTTGTCTGCAGAGCCTTGGCAATTTTAGATGTGAAAGGCGCAACATTTGTAACTCCCCACCGCCGTTGCCATTCTTTTACGAGATCCTTATACTTGTCATTGTCCTTTTTAGTACAAGCATTGAAAAATGAAATTATTTAGGATACATATGTATTATAGTGAGTAATATAATTAATGTAAATAATTTAAAAATACCTTTTTCAGCTAAAGCTTCTGTGACATATTTTTCCCCGATCGGCAAGTCAAACACAGAAACAACACCCTCCTCCTAAATCTTTAACTCATCTCCCTCTAATCTAATCGAGCATCTGCAGCAACCAAACTTCTCCACCAGAAATGTTATCAACTCAACATGATTTTCTCGAGTTGACATCTTTAACATTCCAGCAAATCCAATCTTATGGACTGCTACTTTTTGTTCATCAGTCAGATATTCAATCAGTTTGAAGAGAGGGTTAGGAGATGTCCTAAATGATATGGTCTTTGTTCAATTTACGAACAAATTTCTTCTTTTGAGGAGGAGGATTTGCTAGATCAGTTCCGGGTTTTTGTTTACGAATCTGCTGCAACACAACCTGGAAAATAAATAAAATAAACCATCACATACACCAACCACATACACCAACTACATATCATCTAATACACCAAACACAAAAAATCACATATCACATACACCAGCCGTATATCATCACATTCACCAATCACGTCATCCTATACACCAGCCACATATCATCACATACATCAGTCACATATCATCATATACAGCAATCACATATCATCCTATACACTAGACACATATCATCATATATACTAGCCACATATAGTAGTCACATATCATTATATATACGAGCCACATATTATCCTATACACCAGCCACATACCATCATATACACCAACCACATACCATCACATACAACAACCACATATCAACTAATACACCAAACACAAACAACCACATATCACATACACCAGGCATATATCATCACATACACCAATCACATATCATCCTATACACTAGCCACATATCATCACATACAGCAGTCACATATCATCCTATACACCAGTCACATATCATCATATATACTAGACACATATAGTAGCCACATATCATTACATATAATAGCCACATATTATCCTACACACCAAACACATATAATCACATACACCAACCACATATCATCATATATACCGCCCACATATCATCACATATAACAACGCATATCATCACATCCACAAGCCCCAGATAATAAACATACAACATCCACAAGCCCCAGATAATAAACATACAACATCCACATATCACACACACTCCATTTACATATCATCACATTAAAATTATTGTTAAAAAAGTCTAACCTCAACTGATTTTATCTTTTCTTCATTCTCATTTTTTTTGTCTTGCACTGGTGCAACCTGCATATGAGTGCATAACTGTAACTGTGTTAATTTCAATTTGGAATATAAAAATAGCAAACCTTTTTCTTTTTCGGCAATTGTGTTTTCTTCATAGTCAAAGTCTTTTTTCTAGTATTCAACGTCGTCTCTAAGGCCAGTTCACTAACAACCTGTTTCTCAACTTGCATTTCACAACCAGTTTTTTCAACGACTAGTGCAGCATCAGGTGCTTGTACGAGACTTTTCTTCTTTCCAGCTTTCTTCTTCTTCTCAACTTGAAGTTTTGCATCATTCAGAACTTTCTCCTGCTTTGCCTTCTTTTCTGGAACATGATTCTATTTAGACTTCTTATTTTCTGATTGTTTTTCTTCTTTCGTATGTTTTCCTTTGCAGGTCTTCCTCCTGAAGAGTAAGCCCTGTACCCAGTGGATTACCAACTAGTATTGGTATATCTAGTTGGTTTGAAGGTACAGTTGGTGCTTTCTTCGTCATTTCTACAATTAAACACACAAAAGAAATAAAATAAAATATCATCATACATACCATAACACACATCATAAATGTATCAACACACACAACATGAAAATATCATCACACATCTTATACATATATAACACATATTTTTCTCACACAATATGTAAATATCATTAAACATATGATTTACATATCATTCCACAGAACATGAACATATCATTCCACAGAACATGAATATATCATCACACAAAAAGTGTACATATCATCATTAAAATCAATCTATATTTCCTGTAAAAATAATAAAAATTTACAAATGATATAATACAAATTTTATAAACATATCATTACAGAGAATGTGCACATAGCATCACTACTTTATGAAAACTCAAATATTCTCAGAAAAAAAAGTAATATGAAGTTCAAAATATATGAATATATTATGACAAAACATTCAAACATCATCATCCGAAACATGTACATATCATCACAAACATCATATATGTATCATCACAGTAAACATGAAAATGACATCACACACATCATATACATATTTCACACATAATATGCAAATACCTTATACATATCATCACACAGAATATGCAAATATCATTACATAGAACATGCACATACCATCAAAAAACTTCATACATATATCATCACACATATCATATATATATATATATCATCAAAAACTACAGAATTTCAAATTAAACTGGGGAGTTTTAACAAAATCATAGAATCGATGGTTGAACTATAAAATCGAAAGCATATAATCGATGGCAAAACCCTAGATTCAGAAGAGTCGAAAGTATATATTTAAAATTTATTGGGAATTTTGTGATGAATCACCATAATATGATGAAACATCATCAACTTCACAAATGATATATCATCACTCAGATCTATAACATATCATCAGATAGATCTTGCACATATCATCAAAAAGTAAATATAAAATCTTATGACAATATCAAAATATAAAAACACCTCCAGTATAATTTCTGAAACATTAATAATTAATGTTCGTTTATGAATTTAGTAAAGAAAAGAGAAAAATCGAGGAAACTTACTTGAATATCAGTTGGACAACGTTGGAAACTTGTTACGAAAGTCAAAAATCGTCGCAAATATCTATTGGAGAACGTCGGAAAACTGGAAAAAAGAAATGTTGCAGTGTCTGGAAGAAGTTGCAGCGGTATGTGAAGAAAATCTGGAGAAAAAGTTGTTTGAAAAATATGAAGAGTGTTGCAGCGGGAATTTGCAGGGATTTTTCTCTTTCTGAGGCGCGTCAAAAAGCGTGAAGCGTGCGTTGAAAAGGAAGACACGTCCAATTGTTGCAGGCGTGGAACTGAATTGGGGGACCGGGTGCACCTTATTAGATGGTCCTGGGTCCATGGTGATACGAACCAAAATATTCGTATGTAATATTATTTGATTTATGAGTGTATTTATGGTAAGCGACCTCAATTTCTGGAGAGGGTGTTCCTCTGGGAGGTGAGCGAGCTGAATGGTTTCAGTGGAAAAGTGAGCGAGTTGGTTTGTGGAGTAGCGACCTGGAGTATGAGGATGAGTTCTCATATAGGGTCGTGACCTCTTATGTCTTTAGTTGGGCGTTGTCTTTTAGCTCGGTCATGGGCTTTGTGAATATTAGGCCCGAATGGGCTATTATGGATGGTATTTTGAGGTCCCGGCGGACTGTATGAAAGGAATAATGGGCCCAGGCCTATTACGGTAAGATATTTGTTATGTATGAGAACTTAGCATATGGGAGGAATCCTAATTCTAAGTCAGTTGTGGTATTTATGGAATTATGGTAGGAGAAGGTAACCCTTGACTTGGGGAATACTTCTCTTATCTCTATAAAGGAGGTGTTTACCTCTCATTGTATACGTTACATATTATATCGCAACATATATTGTCTTGTTTTTGAGTAGTAGTGTGAGTTGTGATTTGCTTATTAACTTAAGCATCGGAGGGCCTTGACGGGCCTGTCATCCGACCCGTCCGAGGCGCTGTTTTGCAGGACCAGCTAGGTCGCCAGGAGATTCGCGGAGGGCTTGGCAGGTCGCTATGACGTATTTGGAAGCAGTTTCAGGTCGCTGATCTCAATTTTGAGGTTAGTACCCCATATATTTGGTAACCCAAATTTTTGTACTTATCAAATTGGCGCCGTCTGTGGGAAAGAGGGACATCGAGTCCTTGAGCGAAAGACGTGAGGATACACAATTTTCGTAAGTCTAAAATCTTATTGAGCTATGAATTTGAAAAATCGTTTTCTAGAGTTTCAACCGATGGATTGTGTTAAAATTCTTAAAAAGTCTTGAGGACCCTTTGATTTACGTTTTGAACGGTAGAGATCGGAGTTTGAGGTGTAAGGGAATATATAAGAACTTTTGAGTGAAGCAGATTTTATTTTCGGAAAATTCTGCGCAGTGTTTTACAAAATTCGATTGTGCATAATAAAACCGTTGGATCAAGCCAAAAATTTGATATGTTATTTTAAACATATTGAAGTTTAATCTGAACGGTGGAGATTTGAAAATGAGTTCGTAAAAATTTTATAACGTGTTTTGAATAGGGCTGATCTTGTTTCCCAAAAATTATTTATCTAGTTTCTTTTAAAAATTGAATTATGCGCAATCTAACCGATTGGATGAAGTTGGATTTTGGATATAATATGTACTATATATAGTGGTTAAATATGAATAGTGGTGGAGATCAGGTTTTGAAGATTTGTGAGCATGAGTAAGGGTTGTGATGCTTGCGTTTTATTTATTGGTTATTTTTATGATCATATACTAACGGACTGAGTAAGGTCTATTTGTTGAGTTTGTGTTAATATTGGTTTCTGAGGGTTACTCTATGTGTTGCCTGGACCTTAACCCGGGAATGATCAATCCAAACAAACGCGATGAGGTCGCGTGTCCAAATATTAAAGGTCGTTTAATTTTGTTGCTCGGAGTCTAAGACGATGAGGTCGCGTATCAACCGAACGCAACAAAAATTGAGATAAGTATTTATGTTCTTTTAGATGTGTTTAAAGGATGATGGTATGGTATGATTATATGATCTATATGGTTAGTTATGGTAAATTGGATTATTTGATTTATTATCGAGAATCGGCATCTAAGTAGGTGGTTCTTTATGGCTTAATTGAATATCTTAATGGGATATGTGGATATGTGTTGGTTTAAAAACAAAATTACGTGTGTATTGTACTTGTGCGTATCAAGTTATTTTGTCCAATTATTGGTATATCGGGAGGTTTATTGGAACTGGTAAGATAGAGTAGAGCTGATATATTTATTATGTGTTAATTAAGAATTTTGAAAATAAATTGTATGGAAGAGATTATAATTACAATGGTTCAAGTAATTTCATGCAAGCCACAAATTCTCACATGGGTTCTTTGCATAAATGATATTTTTCTAAGTTTTGTCATGATTAGATTTATGGATTTGCTCCATCACGCGCTTGTTGTGGTGAGTGGAGTATTTGTAATAAAGTTTTTGGAGTGATGGTTTATTACCTGTTGAGATATCATCTGCTTAATTTTAGAGACGTGTGGTATGGACTATTTGGTATGTGATATTGATTATTTGGTATTATGCTATTTATTGAGGGAGTTACCTTTTCGGTGTTACTATTATTTGGGGTTTAATATATATAAATTTGGTGTACTTTTATCGATAGTAGATGTTTGATGTATTGATCCCGAAATTTATTTTCGCATGAGATTTGGATGTTGATTTCTCTTTATATATAATGGAGTATGATGGTGTTTATATATGTGATTCATAGAACCTCTTGATTGATTTCGTCTGATGTGTTGACTTGGTATGAGTTTAATGATTCTCATTATTTACCAGGAAAGTAGGTTAATTAGAGATGTGAATTGTGTGCTTATCATAATAGTATATTTTAGAAGGAGACTGCAGGCTGATTGTTATGGGTTTTGATAGATTGTGGCATTATTTGCAGGATAAGGTTAATGGGTATATTTATATTTATTATTAGTGCTTTCGCATGTTGTTAATGGTTATAAATTGATGCTTATAGCTGGAGCTTTAAAGAATTTATCAAATCTAGTCTTGCAAATGCACACAGCAAGTAATGCTAGATGAAAAGATGAAAAGCCACTAATCAATCTTGATATGGGGTAAATAGGTCGGCAGATTAGGAATAAGGATGGGGCTCTAATTCTTCTATAATTATTTGGTCTAATATCAGTTGATTTAGATGGTTTATTTTATTTTATTTATATGGATTATTGTTATTGTATGGGGTTTTGTATTGATGTTGGTTTCGAAGGTTGATTTATTTTGCGCCCCGAAATCTGAGGCGAGGAGGTCGCGTATGAATCAAACGCAACAAAATCATCAAAAATTAAGGGAACAAGACCGTTGGCTAGTTTGTTCCCCGAACAGGGAAGTTGATTCTAAAATTTTAATGGTCTATTATTTCTACAGTGTTATTGATAAGGATATTATTTATCCA
This sequence comes from Phtheirospermum japonicum, assembly GCA_014905375.1. Lineage (NCBI taxonomy): Eukaryota > Viridiplantae > Streptophyta > Magnoliopsida > Lamiales > Orobanchaceae > Phtheirospermum > Phtheirospermum japonicum. The sequence goes on from BMAC01000468.1 coordinate 198,140, forward strand.
GTGTGATGATCTTTTGCTAGGTACACGGCTTATATAATTGGGAGACCTCCAGGTCGATTTGAGGAGCTAAGTCAAAGTCTCTCCTAAATATTAACGTGAGTCGATTAATGAGGTGAATGGCCTGGAGGCACTCAAAGGAAAAGATAAGTTTTCTATTATTTGGCTTGGTGGATGTATCTTTTGCATATGTTAGCCTGTTTGCTCGATTGTATGGGTCCGATCGTATGCGTGTGACATTCAGGTTCTTTTGGTATCACGCAATTAATTATGATTTTGGATAAGGATTAAAATTTATAATTAGTAGGATAATTATGCTTGGGGCTTTTAATGGTATTTGAGTGCTTGGATATATTTGGATTAATGTGCTACTAATGTTTTTGTTGAGAGTGGAAGATGGATTCATGTGGTTTAACACTTGGTTGGGGAGTACTTATTTGATTTTATATAGTTATGAGGATATGCTTATGTCTTTAGAGATAAGCAAGATGAGTTTTGACTAAATATTAAGTGTTTATTAACTCCCAGGTACTTGGATGAGTAGGATCATGAAAACACACTAAGAATTGCTTATTCTTGCACATTCCCGTATGAAAATACTGCACTACCACACTCCAGTAAAATGTTCATAACTCACTGTTGGATGATCCTTTTTGAGATCCTATTTTTGTGTTGGAAACTAGACTTGAATATATTTTTATTAATATATAGTTTGTTCTTTAATTTACTACCAATAAAAGCAGTTAAATCTTCAAAGTTGGTATATGTGTGCTGAAACCTCCATGTCAGTTTTGTTTGATCCTACATGGCTTAATGGTGATATAATATTTGTGGTTATGGTAATATGATCCTATGTGGATTAAGGGTGATACGATATTTGTGGTTGTGAGAAAGAGAAATATTTAATTTGAAAAATGTTTGATTAACATGTTATGGGCGCGAGTAAGGTTGCGATATTCGAATGATATTTTCTATGATTATGCTAACGGATTTGGGTGCAGGACCTGTTTAGTTCGTATTAAGTTAGGATTAATCTGTGGGTTGCCCGATATGTAACTCGGAGATGAGAAAACCATGCGAAGAGGTCGTCAATGTTTAAGGCTATGTACCAGGTCGCGCGTCCAGACATTGACAAAAAGGAAATCGGGGAATTATGCCACCTAAAAACAAAAAGGTCGCATAGTTGGATATTCAAGAAGAGTTACGGAGAATACATATAATTAACTCGTTACGGTCTCCGCGACCTCCTTACGGTCTTATGCGACCTCCTTACGGTCTTACACAAGAGAAGAAGAACACGAAGAAGAAAACTACTTGGAGCTAACGTTCGTGAGAAACAAGATCTTTGAAGTTGCGTAACCGACGGAAGAGATCTTGCGATTCCGGCAACAAGTATTTAGTATCAAGTTTCTTGATATTTAGTTTTCATATATTACTTTATATTTTGTATTGAACGTGAAGTGAAAGTAATATAGTTTTCGGGTTTGTACACCCAAGTTCACAAGTATTTACTTGTAAACTGAATTTGTTAAATCGTGTTCTCATATTTTAATTTCCGCTGCATAAGTTTAAATTTACTCTGGTCGATGTTGTTAACTGATGTTGTTAACATGTATTAACAACATCGTGAATCTGAGAATTATTCTTATATCCATAGACCTTCTAATTTTACAATTGGCATCTAGAGCGGGTTACTTAACCTTTTAAGTATTGATCCTTATTTTTTTTAGGTGCTATGGATGCTCAAGGCAACCCGAGGCCTTTAATCCTTAATGGTGAGAGTTATTCTCTCTAAAAACAGAGGATGAGGTGGCACTTGAAGAGCATGGATGAACGTGTTTGGAAGACCATCCTTGTTGGATGGCTTTTTTATTAGCTAACAACATTATAAACCAACATCTTCCATTAGGTGATTGTGGGAAACTTGCCCGCAGAAACTGGTTTTCTCCCAGGTCCAAAAACAAGAGGCGTTTAACAGCAATTGCTGAAGATTAAAAGATTTAAATCCCTTCAAGGATGAAGAAAATCTGGACTCAAAATGCTCCAATCTTTAAAATTCGCCTTCTTGAGAGATTTTGACGTAGTCATTAACTTGGGTTAAGGGGTAAGTTTCCATTGACTTCACCTAGGGCAATGTTGGTTTATAATGTTGTTAGTAATAAAAAGCAACATTGGATCAAAACACTGAAATCATAATGTGTTCTGTTTTAACCTTTTAGGTCATGATTTTTAGGCATCCCGTAGGACATTCATACTTTGTGAAGATGCCATCTTACTGTGCGTTATGTTTCTTGTGTTTTTGTCTTGCTTGAAATCTCTTAATTTTGTTTTGAATTGAGCTAACCAAGTGTTTCAGTGGAGTTATAATCGGACGGCTGGACAGGTAATAACGAGGTGAATTTGGTGAGTGAAATATAACATTGCACAAGATAGGTAAAACTGTGCTGATGGTTCATAAAAATCAGCTTTGTATTTTTCGGCCTATTTTGTAGATTAAGTCGTGCAATCTTTTTTTTTAAAAAAGGGATATTATGGAAAGAGAATGAAATAAGTTGTGTGATCATGTCGCCTAATTCTAGGAGGAGTGGTACTTTTATATAAAGGAATTAAAAAAAATCGTGTTTCAACTCCTAAAAAAAACCGGTTATTTTTTTTGGGAATTTTCCTTTTATTTCTACCCTCTCTCTCCTAGTGCAACGGTCTTTTTTTTTAGGGATAAAAAGCTGCAATTTTTTTTACCGTTTGATCACAATCCCCAAACCCCTTTCGAATTACAACTCTCAGACTCCTTACTCCTCTCCAATTCTCTCGAATTTCTGTTCTTGGTTGTGTGTTTCTGTGAGATTTTGCAGGATGTCTAGCTCTCCACCGCCGTCAGTCCCTGAACTACCAGAGGAGGTTCGCCGCTCCGGCGACCAGATTCCGTTGCCGTATCCAAAGATGGGCGGCCTTGATATTCGCGAGGAGATTGGTGGTGGTAGCTCTTCCAACCCACCACTATCAACATCGCCGCCTGAAGCTTTTTATTACTAACAACATTATAAACCAACATTGCCCTAGGTGAAGTCAATGGAAACTTACCCCTTAACCCAAGTTAATGACTACGTCAAAATCTCTCAAGAAGGCGAATTTTAAAGATTGGAGCATTTTGG
>BMAC01000468.1:221804-257362 GCA_014905375.1 Phtheirospermum japonicum
CCCAGATCAGTCGTTGGCCATAGTTGTGGCAACGGCTGCAAATTCTCCAACTTTCGCCAATCTGGGAGAGTTACAAGGTGCTGCTCAGTTCGAGAAGGACTTTGGGGAGGTTTCCCGAGCTGAGGATCCGGAAGAGCTGACAGTGGCGGACTATGGGGCTTAGTTCAGGGTGTATGGTGACTAGGCTTTTGTAATTTTGCTTGCTCATTTTTGTAACAGATCTGTAGTTTTGCCTGTGTGGCTGATCTGTTTTGTTTATGGACATGTACTGAACTATTTTCTGGCTTGTGATAATGAATTTTTGTCCTATAGCAACCTTTGGTATTCTAGGGTTTCCTTATTTTCCGAAAACCCTAGTACCTTTTATTCTATGGCACGTGCCTGGTTTCCTTTATATATGGGTATGCATGAATTATTTTCTTTTAATATCTCCAAAATGGCTTCGTCTGCCCTTCTTGAAGAGCTTGATATCATGAAGAGAAAAAACATATCCCTGGTTGTTGAAATTTTTAGACTTTCTGATAAGCTATCCATGCTCCGAGAGAAAGTCGGTTACCTCTACCGGCTCCTGGAAAGGAAAAGGCAAAAGAAACGCCACTACAAGAGGGAGTGGGCTGAGCTCCGCCAACTAAACCGCCAGCTACAGGAAGAAAAAGCTTATTTAACCGAGTCGGTGAATCGCTTGACTGTTGCCGCCGGCGCGGCACATGCTCTTTCCGAGCGAGCTGACAAATACCGCCAGCGTTATCACGAGACTGAGCGTGAACTATGGCGCGTTCGCCGAGCTCTAGCTTCAGATCGAAGAACTCAAGGATGAACACCTTCATATTTGTTTTTCTTCCCTGTATCCTGCGTTTATAACTAAATTTGCCAACCTTCGTGGAAGGTGTGCGCAATCCATTTTGTATTACCAGAAAATGATGAATGAAAATGTCTTTTTTCCAGAAGAAATTTAGTTTGATTGTTGCTCCTCAATTTTGAGAATTAGGGATTTCAATGTTAACCAATCCTGGTTTTTGAATTTATCGTCAGATCTGGAAAACAAGGCATCCGTCTTTTGCCAGATCTGTTTTAAGTTTAGCAATTTAAATCAAACCTTTTTGCTTCCGCTTTAAACTGCTTCTGGCTCTTTTTGACAGCCTGATCAGGCGCTTTTATGGTTATCCACCTTGGCTAATCCTAGCGTCATTTGTCAAGTTCAAAAATGTTAGGGTCTTTACCCTTAACCAATCCTGACTTCGCCCGGCAATGAGGTCAGGAAATACCATAGGCATCCACCCTTTAGTCAATCCCGGCTTAAACTGATAATCAGGTCAGGAAATTGGGGCATCCGTCCTTAGCCAATCGTAGCTTGACAATCAGGTCTGGAAATTGGGGCATCCGCCCTTAGCCAATCCTGGCTTATACTGACAATCAGGTCAGGAAATTGGGGCATCCGCCCTTAGCCAATCCTAGCTTATACTGACAATCAGGTCAGGAAATTGGGGCATCCGCCCTTAGCCAATCCTGGCTTATACTAACAATCAGGTCAAAAAATTGGGGCATCCACCTTTAGCCAATCCTGGCTTATACTGACAATCAGGTCAGGAAATTGGGGCATCCGCCCTTTAGCCAATCCTGGCTTTCGGAAAAATGGGCTGAAGATAAAATAAGAACAAACCTGCATTTTCATTATAAATAAATATTGTGAATTTCATTTTTATACATAAAACTTTCGTAAGTTTGAGATGTTCCAAGCTCAGGGTATCTCAGCGCCGTCCAATTCCTCCAATTTATACGCACCACCCGCCAAGACCTTTGTGACCCGAAATGGTCCCAGCCATGCAGCATCCAGTTTTCCCTGGGCTTTTCCCAGGCCAGCTCTTCTAAGAACCAGATCTCCCACCTGGAAATGACTCTTCCGGACTGTTTTATTGTAAGCTGCTCGGATTCGCCCCCGCACATGTTCCATCCTTACCACTGCTTGATCTCTTTTTTCATCGATTAAATCCAGTGCATCCTGCACCAATGTCGTGTTCTGGATTTCATCAAAGTTTTGTACTCGGTGAGTCGCAAGGCTGATCTCCGCAGGAATGATGGCATCCATGCCATAAACCAAGCTGAAAGGGGTTTCACCCGTACTTTCTTTAGGATTGGTGCGGTAAGCCCAGAGTATTGCGCTTAGCTCTTCCACCCAGTTGCCTCCAGATTTCTCTAAGCGTGATTTGAGCCCTTGAACAAGGATGCGATTAGTCACCTCTACCTGTCCATTTGCTTGTGGGTGGTAAACAGATGTGAAATGTTGCTGGATTTTCATTTTGGCGCACCAAGCTTTTATCTTGGTCCCTACGAATTGGGTACCATTATTTGATATCATTATCCTTGGAACGCCAAATCGGCAAACGATATTTTTCGAAATGAAGCCCATTACTGCCTCTTCCGTGACTTTTGCCAGGGCTTCCGCCTCAACTCATTTGTTGAAGTAGTCGATGGCCACGATTAGAAACTTCTTCTTGGCTGGAGCCATTGGGAATGGACCGACCAGGTCAATCCCCCACTTTGCAAAGGGGCAAGGAGAGCTCATTGTCATGAGCTCTTCCGTTGGCTGATGAGTCAAGGGGGACATCTTCTGACATGTTCACACTTTCTAACAAAATCCTCGGCCTCTTTTCTCAGCGATGGCCAGAAATAGCCATCTCTTAAGATTTTGCTAGACAGGGCCCTTGCACCCATGTGGTTGCCACAACACCCCTCGTGGATTTCTCGGAGGACGTGGGTGCCTTCCTCTAAGATCATACATCGCAATAGAGGACGTCCAAACCCCCGCCTAAACAATGCTCCCTTAATCAGACAGAATCGGGCAGACCTGACTCTTACTTTCACTCCCTCTCTCTTATCCTCTGGCAGCTCTCCTTTCTCCAGGTATGCCTTAATAGGAGAACGCCAGTCTTCCTTCTCATATACTGAACACACCTGGTCTGAGCCAAATTCGTTATCCGTCATTAACAAAGTAATTGTCCTTTCTTGGCAATCTATGGACGAGCTCGCTACTTTCGCTAGATAGTCTGCTCTTCCATTCTCTTCTCTGGGGATTTGGAGGACCTTCAAAGCTTTCATATCCTTAGCGAGCTCCTTGAACCGAGCTCGATATTTTTACATATGCTTCTCTCTGGTCTCAAAATCGTCGCTTATCTGCTTACACACCAACTACGAATCCACCTTGGCACACACCTGCTCTGCTCCCAAGTCTCTTGCCATCTGAACTCCTCTCAACAAGGCTTCGTACTCGGCCGCATTAATTGACAAAGCGTAGTTCAAACGCACCGCATACTTAGTCGCCACACCTTCCGGGTCAATTAAAAATATTCCTGCTCCGCAGCCTTGATTTCTTACTGACCCATACGTGAAAATTGTCCACTCTTGCTTGTCATCGGGAGAGCTGGTCAATTCCTGCATGAAATCAGCCAATGCCTGGGCCTTAATGGCTGTCCTAGCCTCAAACGTAATATCGAACTCGCTGAGCTCGATTATCCATTTGACCAGCCTCCTTGACGCTTCTGGTTTGTCCATTATGGCTTTCAGCGGCAGGTTAGTCCGCACCACTATGCTGTGTGAGAGGAAGTATGGGCGTAGCTTGCGAACTGTGCCGACCAGAGTTAACATCGTTCGTTCTATTTCTACATACCGCACCTCTGCATCGTGCAAGACCTTGCTCCAATAGTAGACCGGCCTTTGCACCTTGCCTTCTTCTCTGAGCAGGATAGAGCTGACTGCCTGTTGCCCCACGGACATGTATAGGATTAGAGGCTCTCCTTGGATAGGCTTTGTGAGAAAGGTCATGCTAGCCAAATGTTCTTCCAACATTCTAAACGCATCTTCGCATTCATTGCTCCACTGAAATTTGGCTTTCTTATGCAGGGCTTGAAAAAATGGCAAGCTCTTCTCAGCCGAGCGCGAGACAAATCGACTCAAGGCATTGATTCGACCTGCCAAGCACTGCATTTTTTTGACGTTTCTTGGAGCTTGCATATCCATAATAGCTCTGACCTTTTCAGGATTAGCTTCGATACCCTTCTTTGTTACCATGTACCCTAGGAACTTGCCAGCTCTGACCCCAAATGTGCATTTCTTGGGGTTGAGCTTCATGTTATATCTCCTTAGGGTATCAAAGGGGTCTTTCAGATCATCCACATATGAGGTCGCCCTAATGCTTTTGACTAACATGTCATCTACATATACCTCCATGTTTCTTCCCAGCTGTTCCTTGAACATTTTATCCACCAGCATCTGATACGTGGCCCCCGCGTTTTTGAGCCCAAATGGCACTACCACGTAACAGTATGTTCCCTTCGGGGTTATGAAGCTTACCCGCTTCCAGTCCTCCTTCGCGAGCCTGATCTGGTGATAGCCTTGTGAGGCGTCCATCATACTTAGGAGTTCGCAACCCAAAGTGGAATCGACCAGTTGGTCTATCCACGGTAGCGGATAGTGGTCTTTCGGGCAAGCACGATTAAGATCTCGAAAGTCAATGCACATGCGCCAATCATCTTGGGTCTTAGGGACCAGCACAGCGTTGGAGAGCCAGTTTGGAAATTGTATTTCCTGGTTGTGCTTAGCCTTCAACAGCTTCTCCACCTCAGCTTCTATAATGGCTTCCTTCTCTGGCCCAAAATTGCGCTCCTTCTGTTTGACCGGTTTTACCGCAAGGCTGATGTTGAGGTGATGTTCAGCCACCTCTGGATCAATCTCAATCAGGTCATGGGGAGACCAGTTTCGCGTAATAGTGCCACCAAATCTGTCAAAACCTTAGGACTGAGGGTTGTCCCAACGCGGAGGACCCGACTTTCGTCCTCCGGGACTACCTCTACCATCATTAGCCCTTCCTCTCTTTGAGCTGGACCTGACCTAGGCTACTCCGTCCGAGTCCTCTTGCTCTGTCGCTCTTCCTCATTGCGTCTGACGCACTCAACATACGTCTGCCTGGACCCATACTGATCACCTCTGACTTCACCCATTCCATCTTCTGCCAGAAATTTCATCTTCATATGATATACAGAAATCACGACCTGGAACTGGCTCAGAGATGGTCGTCCTAGCATGACGTTGTATGAAGATGGCGCATCAACTACCAGAAATCGCACTGTTCTGGTCACTCTATATGGTTCTTTTCCTAATGTTACCAAGAGCCTGACTGCTCCCAAAGGTTTCAGGGCTCCCCCCGCGAACCCTACTAAGGAGGTTGTCACCTCTTTCAACTACACGTCTAACTTTAGTTGCTGAAAGCAATCATAGAACAAGATATCGGCAGAGCTTCCTGTATCCACAAACACCCGCTTCACATTATAATTGGCAATAGTAGCCATTATAACTAGGGCGTCCATATGAGGGGCCAGGATGCCATCGCCATCCTCTGAGCCAAAGAAAATATTTGGAGTGAAAGCCAACTGCCCGACCTCTCGTGATTTCCGGATTAGATCCCTTGCGGCCCGAACATAGTTATGTTGTGTCCGTTTGGAGTGCTCATCCCACTCGCCACCAGTAATCATCTAGATCTCACCCCGTATGACCTGGGCCTGGTCATTCCATCTTCCTTCATTGTGCCCCCTGTTCCTGATCACGTTTATTTTGCTGGGGTCGGTCCTGACTGCCATGACCAGATCTGGCCTCCTCTTTTCTCATTCGCACATACTCTTTAAGGTGCCCTGCCTGCACCATCCTCTCCAGTTTGTCTTTGAGATGGGTACACTGGTCCGTATCGTGGCCGTACTCGTTATGATACCGGCAAAATCGGTCAGACCTCTCTTTCCTAGGCTTTTGTGAATAGGTCTTAGGCCACTTGAGGTCTGGATGCCTCTCTATTGCGTGCAAGATCTCTCCCTGAGGAGTTGCAAGCGGCGTGTACCGATCAAAATGAGGTCGACCTCCCGACAGTTCTAGCCTGGACCTTTTCACCAGCGCTCTCTCCTCCCTGTCATATCTCTCCCTCTTCTTCTCTCCCTCGTCCTTGATCTTCAGGGCCTCTTCTAGGTGAATATACATTTTTGCCCTCTCCAGGAGTTCTCCAAACTTCAGAGCTGGTTTAACGACCAGCGATTGGAAAAACTCACCTCTTCTGAGGTCCTGTGCCAAAGCGTTTACCAAGAGCTCTTCCGACACAGAAGGCACCTCTAATTTCACGTTCGTAAATCGATTAATATAAGCACGCCAACTCTCGTTCTCCTTCTGTTTCAAGCTAAACAGCTCGAGCAGCATCTTCTGGTACTTCTTGCAACTGGTAAACTGATGCAGGAAGGCCGAGCTGAACTCATCAAAACTGCTGATAGAGCGCGGTGGCAGCTGGCTAAACCATAGCTGAGCTGACTTAGTGAAAGTCATTGGAAAAACCCGGCACATGACCGCATTTGAAAACTTATGCACCGCCGCTGCAATTTCGAAGCGGCTCAGATGATCCCACTGATTAGTAAGTCCCACTATACTCAAATCTTAGGGATCTATAGGAAGCTGGCACGTCATCGCGCATGACCTCCTCGGTAAACGGCGTGCCTCTCCGTGTTGGCACCATGTTGGCGCTTGCCATCTTCCTCTTGAACTCTCTCACCTCCTTCTGCAAGCTCTGCATTTGCTCGGCCAGACCTGGATTAGCTTGGCTTGACGTCTCGCTGTCGGAGGTGGAGAAGTTCTCTTCTCTATCTTGGAGAGGAGTCCGATCTGTGCGTTGGTGGTGCAACGGCTCCGTTTCCACCAGCGGGACCATCCGGTCTGGTCGCGCGCCAGACGGTGGTGTTGAGATCTCCGCAAGTTTTTTCTCCACAGCCGCTTCCACAGCTTTGCCGATGAGCTCAGACAGCTGCCTGAGAAATGCGTCATTCAACGATCCACCAACAGCAGGCGTAGATTCTCCAGAGGAGGGTGGCGCGGTGCCGGGTCCAATTGCTACTGACCGCGGCATGCCCCACGGCGCGGCAGAGCTAGGGGTTCCGCCCAGCTCTCCCACCGAATTCCGCCGTAACCCATCTGAAGCCATTCCAAAATCTCAAGTCTTAGCTCGATCGATAATTCCCACAGACGGCGTCAATTGTTTCACCAAAAATATGACACCGCCTAAAATTGGTACACCTCCCAGACCTGCAGACAAACACAAGTTAGAAAGGACCACCGGTGGTTTTCCGGTGGAAACCTCTCCGATACTTAAGTCAGAAAGCGTATGAGATGTTTTCCAGGAAAGAAGAAAGGAATGCACAAAAAATGACATACCTCTCTCAACCTTGGGGCTTAGATATTTATACTTTTTCCCAGTGGGGACCCCAACCGGGGTCCCGGGAGCACATGCCGCGAATCAAGGGCCGTTTACATAGCCAATACTGACAAGTGGTCCCACCTGTTCCCTTAGGGGAGATCAGGGTGACAGAGCTGTCATAAACTGATCTTCCCTCAATTGTCTCGCAAGGAGTTTATACCAGCCCAGACTTATCCAGAGCTGTCAATGTTTCCATCTTGAAATATTATCTCAACTCTTTCTGGGAGTAGGCCAGATCCTTCAAGGACCAAGCTTGTTAGTTCTTCGGGTTCTTCCCTAGGCCCGCCAGAACGGGTCAGGTCTTTCTCAGGACCGAGCTAGTTGGGCTTCTCGGATTTTCCTCATGGTGCCAAGTCAGGTCTGATCATTTATGCCACATCACATACTTATAAAAATGGGGAAAAAAAAAATTTTGCCCCCCAATGTTTGCAATTTTTTTCACTTTGCCTCCCGAAATATTTTTTGTTCCACTTTGCCCCCTGATGTACAATAATTTTTGACGTTGCCCCCCAAACTTTATTTCCGGCGGAATATTCTTTTTAGATTCTATCTGGGAGGCAAAGTGAAAGAATCTTATAGTTTGGGGGGTAAAGTGCAAAAAATCTTATAGTTTGGGGAGCAAATTAAAATAATATAAATATTAAAAAAAATTAAATTTTATATTTAAAAAAGATATATAATTTTTGTCTTATACTCACACACACACAAAGTTGTCGATACAATTCCAATCTAAAAAAAAAACCATAAATCTCCAATTAATATTTATAATTTTCTAAATATAAATATTGTCAATACATATTTTATATTATTAATTATTAAACACATGACTAAGTATTATGTCAATTATTATGATACGAAAAATAAAATTATCATTCAATATTATTATTTGTATAAAAAAGTGTGATTAAATACTGTATTAATCATGAGTACATTAATTATTACTCCATCTATTTTAATATAATTAAAATCTTGATAATTAAAATCTTATAATATCAAGATTTTAATTATATTCATCATTCGATAATTATAATCTTATATAATATATACTCATGATTAATATAGTATTTAATCACACTTTTTGTACAAATAATAATATCAAATGATAATTTTATTTTTCGTAAGGAGCCTTATAAAGATCGTATTGATTCTTATCAAAAAAAGCAGTTCGATTTAGAAACTCGTTGTTGAAACTTTTATAATTTTGTTTATTGGTAGAGCAACCCACTGCCATATCGAAATTATATGGATATCATAATATTATAATGCATATACGAAATATACCTTTATTTTATTTTGTTCAAACATAATACATAATAATATATTATTGTGTTACTTAATCTAATAATTTACATAATACTTAGTCATGCGTTTTATATTTAATAATATAAAAGATGTATTGATAATATTTATATTTAGAAAATTATAAATATTAATTGGAAATTTATGTTTTTTTTAAAATTGGAATTGTATTGACAACTTTGTGTGTGTGTGTGAGTATAAGATAAAAATTATATATATTTTTTAAATATAAAGTTTTAAAACAAAATTCTAATGTTTATATTATTTTAATTTGCCCCCCAAACTATAAGAATTTTTGCACTTTACCCCCAAACTATAAGATTCTTTCACTTTGCCCCCCAGATGGAATCTAGAAGGAATATTCCGTCGGAAATAAAGTTTGAGGGGCAACGTCAAAAATTATTGTACATTAGGGGGAAAAGCGGAACATAAAATACTTCAAAAGTTGGATACATTGGGGGGCAAAAAAAAATTTATCCCTATAAAAATTCAAATAATGTCACATTTTCAAAACCCGTCTCTAATCTAATATTAATTAATTATTATTAACTCATTTTATGTTTTTATGTTTTCATTAATTTTGTTAATAATTATAGTTACACATTTTGAAAATTTCAAAATGTGTCATACTCTCGAGCCTTCTCGCATTGTGTCATTGCCTTTTATTATATTTTTTTTTATATTTAAATCGAATTCATTACTAATATTAGTTACACACACAAGTTATTACACATATATCATAATTTACCTATACAAAATATTTAATATTTCAAAAATAAATTATTTCAACTTTTATTATAAATACAATTTATTTAATTATTTTCATAAATAAGGTTTTTTTTTGTAATTAAAATCATTTCATATGTAATTTTTATTTTAATTAAAATAATTAATTTAAATTTTTTTCTACTAATTATATATGACTTATTTTTATTTTTATATTAGAAGTATAAAAGAAACTTATTGAATTAGACAAATATAATAAAAGAAAACTATTAAGTTATGCTAAATATAATAAAAAAAATTATTAAATTAGGCAAGTTACAATAAAATGTTAAATTAAGTACATATTAGACTCGGATGACACATAAGCAACCGAAGCACCTAAATTTTTTATTATTCAAGCCAAGCATACGAAGCATACACATAGATTAGGAGAATTTTGTATTAATATATACTTGTTTAACACCCGTGTATTACACGGGACTTATCAAAAGATAAATATAAAAAATATTTGTGATAAAAAAAATATTCTCAACCCGTGACTTGTACATGTTTAATCTATTTTATTAATTACTATAAATATTAAATAATTTTATATTTGATATTTAAATTAAATTCATTAATAATCTAAGTTACATATTTACAAAAATTCAGGTGTCACATTCTAAACTCGTGTCTAATATCTATGTTATTAATTAATATTATTAAATTATTTTATATACTCATGTTTAGAATAAATTCGTTAATAAGTACCGGTCTATTACTAACTCAGTTCACTCCTATTTGACTCCACTGTGCCATACCAATCACCATGTTTGAGTTTAGAATCATATAGATTCTGCCTAACAGACTAATAATTTAGCAGATTATTTGATTGGTATAAGCACATATTTTTCAGAAAATGTTATATCTACCGCAAGAAATAGTGCATTATCAATCCCACAACAAACGAAGAGGGCAACAATTAAATAAATAACATTGCACAAAAAGACATCTTCAAAGAAAAACAAAAGAATGGAAGACAAGTGACCAAATCAATAATTAACATCTGCAGGCATAAATCAAAATCCATCCCATCCAGTAAAAGAAAACATGAAATGTTACAACAAAACCCCATAAACTTATATACAAAACCTTTCAAAGAAAACAAAGCATCATAAGATTCCCCTGACAAAACACAACCAAAATAAATATCCATACAAAATCCTTATCCTTATGGCACCACATTATTATTATTATTATGTAAACAAAAAAAGCAGCCATTTTACGTCACGCACATAATATCGGCCACTTAAAAAACAAAATTGCAAGTCTATTCCCAGATTCTTCTCCTTTTCTTCTGATTTTTTTTTTCCTGGAGCATTCTCAATTTTATTGCAGATTATCGATAAGCAGTACAAAATCAGTAACCGGACCCCACTGTTGAAGATTGTTCTTCGGTGATAACAGCACCATCTGATTGGAGCTTCCCAGATATGACTTCGGTCAAAGGGAGCTTTATCTTAGGCAAAAGTCTCTTAGCTTCCTCGGTTGTATAAATATACATCTTTTTCACCATGGTGCAAAACTCACTAAAAACATTTACCAAAATTCAGATAACATAGTATTTTATTTTATTTTATTTTATTTTATTTTGGTTTTTTTAAAACAGTAATAATTCAAAAAACAGAAGAACATAAATCCGACTTAACTGCCAAGGATCATCTCCAACCATCATCATGTCATCTTCATCATCTGTATAGACAACCTGCCATTTCTTTGTTGACCCAGAGAGTTCACCAAAGATTTCAAACATCTCTTCCAATTTCTTGAGTAAATCCTCATAGCAATCGAACCTGGTCAGGTCTACTGCTCTTCCAACAGCGATGCCTTGCATGTGCACCTAAACATATTGCATCGTAAATTATTTTACAGTTTCATACACAAGGCTTCTCTAATAGGAGGAAAATATAAAATGACATGTAACTAAATAAAGACAAAAACTTGTGTACACCTGCTGAACGGAGTACATTCCATTAGGCAGGACCCAAATTTTAGATTTTTTAGGGTTAATTCTTTTAGTATTTTTATTTAGTTTAGTTTTCCCTAGGGTTTTCCAATTTTTTAGGGTTATTTTTTTAAGGGATTTTTAGGTTTTTAGTTTCTTGCTTTTTTAGGGTTGTTTTTTAGTTAGTCTAGTTTTTAGGGTTTTCTATTTTTTTGGGTATTTTTTATTTAAAAATTTAGTTTTAGGGTTTTGAGGAATTTTTAGGTTTTTTGTTTTTTTGATCTTTTTAGGGTTATTTTTTACTTTTTTAGTTAGTTTAGTTTTTTAGGGTTTTCTATTTTTTTTGGTATTTTTTTAATTTTAAATTTTAGTTATAAGGGACCTGTCTAACAGTAAAGACTTCCTGACAGGAGTGTGCCTCCTAAATAAAACCCATATAAGTAAACGGAATTGACAATTTCATATGTCCTTGGCCGCAATTATTCCAAAATCCATAACGCAGGTCTAAACAATATATCCATAACAACTGCAATAAGCCCAACGGCCCACTCACTACCAAAAGGGGGGAGGGGTAAAGAAAGGAAATCCGGCTAAAGAAACCCTTTTTCTTCTCACATCTAGTGGCACTTAACAGAGGGCAACAATAAGCTAAAATTACCTTGGTGCAGCTCCTAATTTGCCTGCTGTGTGGCTCGTGAGATCTCAAGCATGACTTCTCAGGATCACAACTAACCGAGGGAACATCGGATGGGTTACGGTTCGACGGCTCAGACTGTTGTTCATAATCAGCATCTAAAGGAATATGAGAATCCTCGATAATTGCTCCAAGCTGGAGTGGTGGTGATGTGTCCTCAACCGTTGAATGGTCAAGCAACTCGATTCCAAATAGTCTGCAGCCATTTGCCTGTCTTTTTTCAGCAATCGGAGTAAACGACTCGGCAGCGGTTTCTATTTGATTAGGCTGGTGCATAGAATTGCTCGAAACGAGCAACGAATTCTCATTGTAACTCATTGGGCTGACGACTCTGGGCCCAGAACTGAGTTTAGGTGATTGGTATTGGTCTCGGTTACGCAAAGGGTCGCGATAGGAAAATGCTGAAGGGGAGTCAACAGGTGATCTCCACATACCACCTATCAGGGCCAAGTGTTGTTTATAAAACACTATGATTAGTAAAAATTTAAAAAGAATAATAAAAACATACCAAGTGAAGATAGATCTTGCATTGGTGACGGCAAAACAGGTGGTCGTGCTCGTTTATTTCTTTGTTGTTGAGTTTGTGAGTTTGGATTAGTTGCTGCAACTAGTGGTTCTATTTCCCATGATGAAACTCTATCGGGACGCATTATCAAGGAAGGTTCATCCCATTGGACCTGGAATACGCTAAAATATATTGCCATTCAAATACAGAACTTTATTTTTCACAAGTAGTCCAGATGCAAATATTTCCTCTGGGATGCAAATCAAGATTCATTTGCACATAATGGGGTAGCCAGCAGGGCAAAGTAGGGTAGGTCAGAGGGAATTTTGACAAATAATAATAATAATAATAATAATAATAATAATAATAATAATAATAAAAATAATAATAATAATAATAATAATAATGATAATATATACTTTTTTTAAATCCAAATAAGTATAGTTACCTTCAAAGATCTCCAATCCGAATCAGGCCAACCAGATGAAGCATCATCATCGCCAACACCAACAATAGTCCCACTAAACCTGCATTAAAATGTGATAAACAATTGTTAACACTGAAACCTTTTCCAAATGTATMTTTAAGTTAATAWTCTCATATCAAGGGTAAAAATACCTTCGTTCAGGAACCTCTTCACCTTCAAATCTCATCTTATACCTCATCCCAACAGAGAGCTTGTGAGTTTGAGCTTCAAGGTACTTGTTTAGACTTACTATGAATTCAGATCGACTAGTCCTGGGCACAAATGGTTGCAGCTTGATAAAGTTGTTCATCAAAGCAATTAATTTTATTTTTTTTAAAGCTAAGAAGGAAGAGCAAACAACCTTGGTTTATAGAAAACTGAAAATAAGGTCCTAGTTGAGATGGCGTGTGATGCAGTAGCAAGAACCCCGAGATGCATACTGTGACTTGATATAACAGAAGATGGCATATTATTCAGTTGTCTCATGAGCCTTCGCACACCAACTCGAAGTTCTCCATTTTCGCCTCTGCCGAATTTAAAGGACAAAGACTCTTATCTTGAACAGCTAATAACATGAAGAAACACACAGGGATCATATTCATATATTAAGTAATACCTTAAGAAGATGAAAGCATCTCCTGCAACTAGTTTTTTTGCACTGACAAATACACTCCATCCAGTGGTCAGCAAATGGCGCCTTGGTTGACCTGAAAAATAAAGTCAACCGACGTCAATGTGAAATAGAATCGATAGAGAGCGCATATTTGTTAATGCAATAAAGAAGCACAATAATGACCAGGACACTATAGCTCAACAACTTAATATTAAAAAATATTCATGGTCTACTTACCAGGAAACAACAATTATTTTTCTTACACCTTTTTCTGGGGGGAGGGGGAGAGGGGTTCAAGATTATTGAACATTCTATAAAGTATAAAGTAACATGAATTATCTTATCTTTCATGATGGGGACAATGGTTGCACAATCATTGGCCTAGAAAGGTTTCCAGTTGCTGGTTGGACTCATGGTGAAACTAAATTCAATCCACATAGGATAAAACACACACACACAAAATAAAACAAACAAACTACCCGCCACGACTAACCTCGGAAAATATGGCGGAAATGCCATTCATTGCAATGAAGATCAGAAGCTACCAATTCCTGCCATGGAGGTTGTTGAGACATATCCTGTAACATGCATAAAGATCTTAACATCTATACTTCTTTCTTTTTTTCGGGGGGCGGGGGGCGGCAGAAAGAGAGTGCAAGAGAGAGAAGGTAACCCAGCTCACCCTGTTTTTGTCCAGACAGTGTTAAAATAATTATTAAAAAAAAGTCCGGCATAGCCCATCTCCGCCCAAACAGTGTTAAAAAAAAATAGTGAACTTAAAAAATAATAATTAAAAAAATCCCCTGACCCACCCCACTTTATACTTCTGGCTCCACCATTGGTAACAGAGCATATGAAAATCCTAAGAATCTTACCAATGGGGGTAAACAATCATCAGCATGCCTTCGTAAAACTGAGAATCCACCATGGGTGCTGGTATCAGAAGCCGTAAGAGTCTTACAAAACGAGTGGACAGTGCAACTCTGAGGCTCAGGAAGAGGCGGGTCCGGACTTGTGACCTCACTTTGCTGATTCACCGAATAAAACAAAACAAAGTGCCTTAGTATCAATAATAGAAACTCACACAAGTAGTAGACTAGGTAATGGGATTTACATCTTGTTCAGGAATCAATGTAACTTGTGCATACACCTCATCTGTGTCTGGTTCAGCCTGAAAGTTAATATGAACAAATTAAGAAAATGGACAATGGGGCAAAGGAAAGCCACCCAAAGGACAAATTGCAGTTTCTTAGTAAATATTATTTTTTTAAAGGAACCTTACCCGAAGCTGAACATGCATAACTTTGCAAAGGATTTTACTGGGTAGGTTGAATGAAGGTAGTTGTTGATCTAATCCCTGATGCGTTGATGCTTCGAGCTAGATGACATCAATAAATAAGTGATCAGAAAATTACATTGGGCGTGTCACAGAATAATATAGCAATATAAAAAGTAGATTATCTTGGAGAGATAAATTTTCATCCAGTTTGGAGGGGGCAAAGGAGTCAAACACAATGCATTCATACAGAACTTGAAACACAAGTAAAGAGTATTAATATATAATCCAAAACATCACAGGAAGACATAATTGATTATTTTTTTTTACGAGAGAGAAAAAGAGATACTAACCTGTTCCATGTGACCTTGTGGAAAGTAATAAACTCGTTCACCCTCGCGTGGAACAGTAACGAGGGGCCCAGCACAAGCATGCCAGAGTTCTTTATACAATGCTTCATTCGAGGCCCCTGTAACAGAAAACCAGGCAAAATTAGAATTGAGGGAACAGATGGATGGTCAAAATAAGCAAAAGTGCAAAACAATAGAAGCCTAGATACATGAACAAAACTATAGGATGAATTAGTTTACTGTTATGGCTACATTTCTTTTCAAAAAAAATGGAAGAGAAGTGTTTCTCCAACTGCAGGGAAATCTACATCGATTAGAATAAAATAATAATAAAGCACACACTGTCAAACCGTTAGGCATATCCCCTAAAACTAAATCTGAAAATAAAATTTGAAAAAATACCAAAAAAAGGTTAGAAAACCCTAAGAAAAGCTAACTAAAAAAAACTACAAAAAATCATGAAAAAAACTAAAAATCCGTAAGAACCCTAAAAAATAATAATAAAATATAAACTAGAAAACCCAAGAAAAACTAAAGTAAATAAAAAACTAAAAAAGAACCCTAAATTTCCAAGAAGAAAAACTGAGAAACTAACATTTGGGCCCTACCTAACGGAATGTACTCCTTTAGGCCGTTTGGCACAAGTTTTTGTCAACAATAATATCTGAAAAGAAGCTCTTGCACTTTCCATACTATAAAAGAACAGTGAAGCTCTTTTCAAAAAATAAATAAAAAATGTAGCACTAGGCAACAGCACAACATCAACATGGCACCAAAATCTATGAAGAACAGGGATTAATAATCAGCTTCAGCACAACCCTTTAAATGGGGGGTAAAAACATTAGCACAGTAAGTTTAGAGTTTACACTTCTAAGTAGCACGTTGAAACCTAAATGATTAAATTCAATGACAGGGGCCATCTAGTTAACGCATGGACATGACAATACTTTTGTGGCATAAGATGGATAGAAACAATTATCACGTAAACTGAGTACAAGGTCTCGAAATCAATAACTCGCACCTGGGGGGAGCCCACCAGCAAAATGATTCATTGCAAGGTTCGCCATAATAAAATTAACTCAAAATCCACCTTTACACCAATATGCAGCCTTCGGTGATAACTCTTGTTCAGTGACGTCAAAGGGCCTTATCCTGAAAAATGAAAAAATACGTAAGTTAATAAAACCTCATATTATATCTAGGGCTGCAAAATCTTAACCAAATAATTTAAAAATATATAAATATAAAAAAAAAGCCTCGACCCTCATTCACACTACCAGCCTGGAATGCAGCAAAAAGTATGTTTGTAGCAGACCATCTCACACACAAATCACGCAGAACACGTGAACCTTTAAAACAGATAACACCGAGCTTAACTTTGGACCCTGATTTCTGGATAACTTCATCAGCAAAGTAAAATCAGCCAACTTTTTCATTACGCTTTCAGAGTAAGTTCATACTACTTCATCAACTACCCACGTCAAAAACATCAGTAAAAAAGCAAGTAATACTAAACCCAATAAAATAGCCACCATCAAAACACATCAGACCAAGAAAAACACTAAACTATAATACTTCAAACCACAAGTGCATCGATTCAAGTTATACAAAAAGAACACAACACATATTTAGGTGCTAAACTACACAGATTCGCTCTTTTTTCAACATTTTAACATAAGACGGTAATAATTTTCGCATCTAAGACTAGAAAGGTAAGAAATCTACTTCTTCTTGTTGACCAGTAAAACACACCAGACTTCAGCGCTTGAACAAGTCAAAGTCTTCGATCAAGCAAATACCCCCCAGCTCTAAAGAGATCCAAACGGAATTGCAAACTCAAAAAACATGTGTGCTCCTTCTAACCGCGGGAAACTTAAAAATTGGGGGAATTCAATACTTTCCATTAACATCCAACCATGCGCTTTAAAGAGACAATTGTACGGACATAAATTAAACCCAAAAACATGAAATACACATACCAAATATAGCAACTGGGTTACCCACCGCGAATTTTAATGCGCGACACCAAACCCTAGAAAAATCTGCCCATATACATTCTTCCAACCACGGACACTGCCATACTAATCCTCTAGTTCAATAATCAGCTCAAAACACCAAAACCCAGCTCCGGATTGTCGGGTTTTGCAGATAATTTGTTGGATTTTTCAGTGGACTTAACCAGAATAAAAATAAAAGAAAAACAGGAAAAAGAAGAAGATGGAGATGAATGGTCTTTGCCTGGTTGAAGCCGACAGTATTTTACTATATTCTCTCTCTATAATTACAAAATGGCTGTGTGTGCGTGTCCATATATGTCTATACTCAAATTCCATTTTTTTACTGTATTAGTTTTGGGAAATGTTGGACTTTCCTCCACTGTGATTTGTGATGATTAATGAATGCTTGCAAGTGGATAACATTTATTTGGAAGTGAACAGTGAATTTAGAATGGAGTTTTGTGGGTCTCTAATAAATCGCCATAATTTTTTTTTGTTTGTTTTTTCCCTTGAAAATTTATTTTCAAACCACCGTGATTGTTTATTTATTTGTTTAGATTTGTATATTCTATGATTATGTGAGTTTTGTAATATTAATATATGGTGTTTTTGTAATTTTTTTTTTTTAAGTTGACTGTTGGAATTATTAATGTACTATTGTTTTGTATATAATGAAAAGATTTTTGTAGTCATATATTTGGTACAAAATACATTGATAATTTGTCGCACGCTTGTGCTGTTACTTCGCGAAAAAAAAAGGTTGACGGCCTGAAATATTAGTTTCCTTTTATCAAGAGAGTATCAGATATTTTACTGTTGTCTACTTTGTCTCATTAAATAATTGTCCGTTTCTTATACAAAATTTGAAATAAAATTATACATACTGAAATTCCATATTTTAAACTTATTTTTAAAATATGTTAAATTGTATCAATAAAATATAAGAAATGACTACAGTGTCGTGAAGGTACCATACCTCCCAACTCTCCTGCATTTACATCCTTGATCTTACCATTTTTCATAACCAACTTTAAATTTAATGGTTCTGATTAAGTGGGAAATGGTACCTTCACGGCACCGTAGACGTCCCTTAAAATATAACCCACCTGTTTTTTAAAAATAAATATATTGGTGATTGTCGTTAAGGGTTAATTGTGAAAGTAATCTCGTAACTATAAGAAACTAGCAATTTTGATCACGTGATTATGTAAAGTAGTCATTTCGGTCCCTTTGAGTTTTGAACTTCTGCAGTTTTAGTCTCGTAAGTTTTAATTCGTACACTTTTAATCTAACAAATCCCAAATTGTTGCAATTTTGGTCCGCTTGCTTGTTTCAATATTTCACTTACTCCCAAATCGCTCTTAAATGTCAAATACGTGCATATTATTAATCACGTGTACTTGGTAGCAACTTTTTATTTGCACCTAACTTTACGACTCCAAATTGCAATTAATAATGATTTTGGTACTTTTACATTAAACTCAAATGATCATAAGTTGTAAATTTGGATTGATGCTTGCATGTTTAAATCCAGAATGTATACGAAATACTTGATTAGTTAGTTGCATTAATATTTAATGAAAAAATTCTCATATACTTCAAAACATAAAATCAATTGCCCTAAAACCCTATTGAATATAAAAGTTCCCTAATAATCTAATTATTATAACAATATACTAAACTACCCTTAATAAATTTTTCTCAAGATGAGGAGTTGAAACAATCAAATTATGACTGCTAATAAAACTCATTTATTGCAATTTCAATCTTTTCAAACTTGAAGTCTAACCAATAAAGTAAAAGATGATAAATAAGGTAATTGCAACTTTGCAAAAAAACTTAGGGAAATGACAATTAGGTATCTATGTGTTCCACAGAACATCTTTCCATAATCTAAATTATATGAAATACTATTACATGATTAATTACAAACTACTATGTTAAAATTACAAACTACTTTGTTCAGATTGCGGACTACGTACTGCTTTGTTAAAATTACAAACTACTTTGTTTATATAAGAGTACTAAATTACTCTTTTTAACTATTTTATTTTGTTCTTAAAAAATTCAGAGCTACTCGTGTAAATTCAGAACTACTTACGTAAATTCAGAACCACTCGTGTATATTTCAGAACTACTCAAGTAAATTTAGGACTACTCGTGTAAATTTCAGAACTACTCGTGTAAAATCAGGACTACTCGTGTAAATTCAGAACTACTCATGTAAGTTTTGGAAAATTACACACTACTTCGTATAGTTTTTGGGAAATTACGTACTACTTCGCATAATTTTTTGAGAAATGAGGTACTACTTTGCATAAATTGCATACTACTTCACAAAATTTTTGAAAAATTACAAACTACTTTGCATAAATTGCATACTATTTCACAAAATTTTTGGAGAATTACAAACTATTCTCCATGATTTTTGAAAAATTACATACTACTTTGCTGGATTAATTACAAGCTACGTCATTGTGTTCATTCTAACCCCACGGTTAAAAGCGGCGACACAAAAGCCCGTAGCAACACCGAGTAGACATCCGATGAGAAGCATCGCCATCACCATGTTGATATGCACAAATTGCAGCCCACATAATATAACACATCACAACAACACTTATTTCAACATTTAAATTACTCAGAAGCTTTAATCAAAGGGCTGCTGCTGTGACCAGGAAGAATTGGAAACTCAAAAGGACCAAAAAAACTAATAAAAAGTTCCAGCCACCACCATAAAGGCATTGTACACATCAACCATACCAACATAAAGGCATGGAAGTTCCAGCCACCACCAACCGCCGTTCTTATTTCGGGCGCCGACAAAGAAAACCTCGTTGAACCACTGCCCTGTCCCAAAAGCCATGGCAACACCGCCTGAGCAAACCCAGCGGCTTCACGCGTTGAATCGCTGCCGCCGCTCGCCGGAAAATGAAGGGGAGAAAATTAGACGGCCCGCATCCCAGAAACCCCACGTGAACCAACCGAGTCGCCTACACTTCCAGCCGCCGGCGACGATCTAGGAAGGGAAAGATCCGCCGATTGCCCGCTGCCCGATTCGCCATCGCCACCTTTCTCATCTACGTCGGTTCGCGGCTGAACCTCTTCCCACCTCGAAGACGCCATCACCGTGCCTCTCGATTTTCCGTCGCCACTGCCGTCGAGTTGCCGGTGCTGCGGCCAATTCCCGATTCGCCAATTTCAAATTTCAGAGAGGAAGGAGAAAGGGAAAATGGGGGCTGAAATAATTGAGGGCTGGGTTTCCATGTTTATACCCAGCCTTTTACAGAAATTACACATTGAAAGGTGTAGGGGTAGTTTTGATAACTTAAATGTACTTATTGATTAAATGAGAAGTTTTTGGCTTATATCGGAACAAAAAGAGTCATTGAACTATATGGAAATTGTCTTTTATATTTTAGGAGTATATGAGAATTTCCCCATATTTAATTTGGCTCTCCTTCCACATAACATAATAATGGGCTAAACTCAACACTTAATTGATTGCAAATTGCAACTAAACACGTGAATGCAATACTTCAAGTTTACAGAAGCCCAAATTTGAGTAACTTGAAATGATTTTTTATGAGAAAATATTTTTGATTTTCTATTTTTTTACTCGACCCCGAGATTAATAATCCCAAACCTATTTTGATTAGTTCAAACTCAAGTTTGTTATTTATCATTTAAACTCGAGTAACATAGTCTTCCCTACATAACTATTTTGAAGCTAAGAAGGACATTATATCCAAGTGTTTATTGATGCTCACAACATATTACCACATTATATTCAAGTGTTTGACGCAATATACAAATTCTAAGTAGTGCCACGTTAAGATGTGTCAGAAGATTATTTCGATCTAGAAACTTGAAAATGGGTGCTCTAGTCTCAAAAAATACACATGTAAATATGCAATTGTTAATCCAAAGGGCAACGCTAATATAATAGTTAATGCACACGATTATGTCAGTTGGACATGTAGCTGATTTTATTTATTTATTTTGAGGGTACTTATCTAATAAAAAGAATAATAAATAAAAATGAATTCGAGTACAAGAAACAAAAAACAAATAAAAAATATGCACACTTATGCAACCATGTGTTGGAAATTGAAATTACGCGACATACTAAATTAAAAATTGAATATATGTATTAAGTTCCAATCCCAAATGGTGATATCTTGAATTGTTGTTTGCATTTATGCTATATAATGTATTTTATCTTACTAATGCATGCCGAATTGGTGAAAAATAGTTGCATGATATTATTATCTAGAAGTTCTTTTCATTTTGACTCGTTAGTTGTTAATTTGATACAGGTCTAAATAATTTTTGTACTTGATAATTAGAAGCCTAAGTCAAACTAGACTTCATTATTCAATTACATATATACACACGCACATAAATCTTTAAGAGCATCTTGTTCATTATAATTGATGTATTTTGGGCTACTATTTCAACAAGTATACCTCATAAATATATATAATATTTAAAATTATTAATACATCACGTAAAATATAAATATACATCATATAAAATAAATAAATATTATAAATATATATGATATATTAATTTATAAATAAATATGAATATATCTATACTTCCTTTATAAAGTTGATGTGCAGGGTTTTGGGGCCGACATGTGTCATCTCCTCATTGGCCTCTAATTTATTTATTTCTTTTTTTTAAGATTTATTATTCAATTATTTTGGACAATTATTAACCTCACAAATAAATCTTCTTCTGGACTCTTCTTCTAAATCTTCTCGATTGAGAACTTCTCCAAGCCCGAAGGATGAAGAAAGTGGAAGAAACCCTAGATTAAGGGGTGGGTTGTTCGGGATCTGGATCTTGAAATGACATCTGACGGTTGAATCTATTGAAGGTTCTTCTCTTTATCTGTTTTTCCCCTATTTTCTGAGTTTGTGTTTTTTTTTGTTTTTTTTTTACCGAAGTCGGAAAATCAATAGTTCTCATGGTAATTGATTCCTTTTCTTCTATTTCTCTTTGATTCTTTCCTTCTATTTTTGATTTTCTGCTTCTCTCTATGTATTCTATACAAAATTCGGGTATCTTACGGCTATAAACCCAAGGTGAAGAAAGGTTAAGAAAACCCAATATTAAAGGGGTCGAGTTTCATTTCTATAGGATTGTTCATAGGCACTCAATTTGGGTATTTTACCATTTAGTTTGGAGTTTGATATAGGATGACTTAGTTTGTACTGTAAGTAGATATTTCAATTTCTTTTATTTCATGCTACTGATTATCCTCTACTCATTAGTTTCTTAATTTTTGTTCCAGGCCTTATGTCCTCACCGTCAAGAATATTTATCTGAGAATGACCACCCTTGGGGGTACTATCATTTGTATGTGGAGTTGTTTCTGAAAACAAGAAGGTATTGCTCTCTAATTCTAGGAAAAGCTATATCTTTGGTGTTTTTATTTAGTTCCATTTGTACATATTATTCTTGAATTATATTGGGATTGAATGTCTATGGCTTAATTAAAATTTTTATGATTTATGCTTGATTCTATATTTTGAATCGTATATGGGTTTTCAGTTATATCAAAACGGTATTTTTGTAAATCTTCTTGCGTTTAGTATAGAATGATGGTTTCTTATCATTACCTTTTTTGAATCACTTTCAATGGGCTTAGATTTTTTTATTTTGTAGGGAAAATCAAGAATTTATGGAAGTTTGAGCAAGTTTTACACACACACACCCTACCAACGGTAAATAATTCTTGATTTTTTAATTTTGGGATTTTCAATTTTTAGTTTGTTGTTCTATGTTATGTTTTGTTGCTTTATTGTTTCCATTTTTAATTTCATGTTTCCATGTTTTGAAATGAGCGAATTGTTGCTCGGTTGCTCAGCTTTGTTTTCAAGACATGTGTGACTATAATCTCATCCAATGCCCATATATTACTCTTCGGGAGTTATTATTTTTCAAATGATAATAATGTAGAAGTACCAGAGAGACTAAGTGGATTTTTTGTTATTATGGAAAAAGCTGATTATGCAAACTTCATAAATACTTTCGCTTCCAAAATTGCGAGACGGGTTATATTTAAGTGATTTTGTGATATACTTTAATGAGCTTTGGATAGCTTAACTGATGTGGCATGAATAGACAGATCAACTTGGGGTAGACCTGACCTAGGATCATTAAGAAAGGGCCCAATGGCCTGACCTGTCTTACCCTGGTAAAGACCTGAGTTGATTTTCTCGAGAAGGTCAGGATAACAGATTACTTTAGCTCGGGGTAATCCTGATCTGGCCCGAATTCTTGGATGAGGTTAGAGGTTGATTCTGGAAGAATATCCTGACCTGACCCGAATCTGTTGAGGAGGATTATAGGAGGGCAGACTCATGGAAGACCAGGCGCTCTGGTTTCCCAAAAAGGAACAGGTGGGACCACTTGTCATGATTATTTGCATAATGGCCCGAGATTCACGACCTTTGTTTTCCGATATCTCGGAAGGGGTCCCCATTGGGGAAAGTTATAAATAGCTCAGCCCCAAGGCTGAGAAAGGTATGACATTCTTGTGCTTACCTTTCACTACCTACTGAATCTCTAATACGCTTGTCTAACTTAAGCATCGGAGAGGTTTCCACCGGAAAACCTCCGGTGGTCCTTTTTTGACGTATCTGTGGATGCAGATCAAGTGAAGGCGTAGTCTCAGGCGTGGTCAAATTCTTGGGTGAAACAATTGGCGCCGTCTGCGGGAAAATATTCAAAGCTAAGATGTGAGAGTAACACATGGATTCAGCGAGGCTCCGACGAAATCTGGTGGCGGAGTTGGGTGGTACACCAAGCTCTGCCGCACCGTGGGGTATGCCAAAAACCACGGGACCGTCGGCGACAGAGCCAGCAGAGACAAGACCATCATCAACAGATGGGACAAGCATCACGCAACCCCCTGGTGGATCTGCACAAGCTGATGGTGGACCACTGAATGATGCCTTTCTCAGGCAATTGTCCAATCTCATCGGTAAGGCTGTGGAGGTGGCTGTCGAAAGGAAGTTCGCAGAACTCTCGACACCCCCATCCCAAATAGTCCCGCCGCCGGAGACGGAGCCACTGCGCGCCCAGCGCACGGTCCGGACTCCTCTCCAGGATGAGGAAGAGAATTTTTCCGCTTCTGCAAGCAAAACTTCGAGCCAAACCAACCCGGACCTCACTTAACAAATGCAAAATTTACAGAAAGAGGTCAGGGAATTCAAAAGGAAGATGGCGAGCACAGGTGCGGTGCCGACACGTAGGGGTACGCCATTTATGGATGCGGTTATGCGCGATGACATGCCGGCCTCTTACAAATCTATGGGCTTCGAATATAATGGGACAACTGACCCGTGGGGTCACCTGAGCCGATTTGAGATCGCGGCGACTATGCACAAGTTCTCCGATGCAGTCATGTGTCGGGTCTTCCCAACGACCTTTACAAAATCGGCCCAACTCTAGTTCAGTCAGTTGCCGCCGCGCTCTATCAGCAACCTCGATGAGTTTAGCTCGACATTCCTGCACCAGTTTACTAGCTGCAGGAAGTACCAGAAGATGTTGTTGGAATTATTCAGCCTCAAGCAAAAGGAAAATGAAAGCCTACGTGCATACATCAACCGATTCACAAATGCGAAACTCGAGGTACCATCAGCAACGGAAGAGCTCCTGGTTAATGCGTTAGCACAGGGGCTCAGGAGAGGAGAATTTTTCCAGTCGCTGGTTGTGAAGCCAGCACTGAAATTCGGAGAGCTCTTGGAGCGAGCAGAAAAGTACATTCACTTGGAGGAGGCCTTAAAGCTTAAGGAAGAGGGAGAGAAGAAAAGGGACAAACCTGATAGGGAGGAAAGGGTGCCGTTGAAAAAGCCAAGGCCAGACCTGGCAGGGGGACGGCCTCATTTCAACAGGTACACACCCTTGGAGACACCTCAGGGAGAGATTTTGCAAGCAATATAAAGGCACCCTGACCTCAAATGGCCTAAAACTTACTCTAAAAAACCGCGAAAAGAAAGGTCTGACCGATTCTGCAGATACCATAATGAGCATGGTCATGACACAGACCAGTGCACTCATCTAAAGGATGAATTAGAAAGAATGGTGCAGGCTAGGCATCTAAAAGAGTATGTGCGTATGAGAAAAGAGGAGCCCAGGTCTGACTCACGTAGACGCGATCAGCCTCAGGGGAACAGACATGGACAAGATAATGGAAGAAACAATGGGAGGCGGAGTGACCAAACCCAGGTCATACGAGGGGAAATCCTCATGATCACAGGGGGTGAGTGGGACGAACACTCCAGGCGAACCCAAAACAGCTATGTCCGAGCTGCGAAGGACCTGGTTAGGAAATCGTGAGAGGTGGGACAGATAGCCCCGAGTCAAGCATATGTTTTGGATCAGAGGATGAGAATGGAATCTTGACTCCTCACATGGATGCCCTGGTCATAACAGCCACTATTGCGAATTATAATGTGAGAAGGGTATTTGTGGATACGGGAAGCTCGGATGATATCCTGTTCTATGATTGCTATAGAAAGTTGAAACCGGATGTGGAAATGGAGGAGGTGACAACTTCGGTTGTAGGATTTGCACGGGGGCTTTGAAGCCTTTAGGGGCAGTAAGGCTTTTGGTAACCTTAGGAGAAGAGCCATATAAGATAACTAAGACGGTGCGGTTCCTGGTAGTGGATGCACCATCTTCGTACAATTTTATGCTGGGATGTCCCTCCTTGAGCCAATTTCAGGCGGTAATCTCAGTGTATCATATGAAGTTGAAGTTCCCAGCTCAGGACGGAACAGGTGAGGTTCGGGGTGATCGGTATGCATCCAGACAAGCATATGTCGAGTGTATTCGGTGTAACAAAGAGGAAAGTCAAAATAAAAGAGCTAGAACAGAGAACACAACACAAGCGCTGGCCCAGCGAGAGGAGGGTCTGATGATGGTAGAGATGGTTCCAGGGGATGATAGCAGAGTTGTAAGAGTGGGAACAACTCTGAGCCCAGAAGTTCTGGAGACTTGGTCCAATTCTTGAGAAGCAATGCTGACGTTTTTACCTGGTCTTCCTAAGATCTGGTGGGGATAGACCCAGCAGTCGTCCAGCACCACCTGAATATCAGCCTTGGGGAAAAGCCAGTTAAGCAGAGAAAGCGTAACTTTGGCCCTGAAAAGGAGGCGATTATTGAAGCTGAGGTTGAAAAGTTGTTAAAAGATAAGCACATTCAAGAGATACAATTCCCTGAGTGGCTCTCTAATGCGGTATTGGTCCCGAAAACCCTGGGAGATTGGCGTATGTGTATAGATTCTCGTGATCTTAACCGTGCATGCCCTAAGGATCACTTCTACCAAGGATAGATCAGTTAGTTGAATACACATCTGGATGTGAGCTGTTAAGCATGATGGACACCTCGCAAGGCTACCATTAGGTCAGGCTAGCAGAGGAGGACTGGAAGCGGGTAAGTTTTATAACCTCGAAGGGAACCTACTGCTACGTGGTCATGCCATTTGGGCTCAAGAATGTAGGAGCCACGTATCAGCGATTAGTCAATAAGATGCTCAAAGCCCAGTTGGGAAGAAACATGGAGGCCTACGTTGATGATATGCTAGTCAAGAGCGTGAAGACATCCTCGTATATGGATGACCTAAAGGAAACCTTTGACACCTTGAGAAGATACAATATGAAGCTCAATCTCAAAAAGTGTGCATTCGGGGTCAGAGTTGGTAAATTGCTGGGGTATATGGTCACAGAAAAGGGAATCGAGGCCAACCCAGAAAAAGTTAGAGCCATCATGGACATGCAAGCTCCAAGGAACGTGAAAGAGATGAAGTGTCTAGCAAGCCGAATTAATGCTTTGAGCAGATTTGATACTAAGCCAATTCCGGGTGAGCCTTTAATTTTATACTTATCTGTTGGGCAGCAGGTCGTGAGCTCGGTCTTGCTCAGAGAGGAAGGCAAAATACAGAAATCGATTTATTATTGGAGCAAAGTGTTGCACGATGCTGAAATTCGATATGTGGAGGTGGAGCGAGCAATTCTAGCTCTGGTCGGCACAACGCGCAAATTACGACCTTGTTTTCTTTCACACAGCATAATAGTGCGAACCAACCTACCGTTAAAAATTATCATGGATAAGCCAGAGGCCTCGTGACGGTTGGTCAAGTGGATAATTGAACTTAGTGAATTTGATATAACTTTTGAAGCAAGAACAACCATTAAAGCCCAAGCGTTAGCTGACTTCATGTAAGAAATGACCAGCTCTCCTAGAAGGGAAAAGAATGGAATATTTATACGGATGGGTCGGTAGGAAACCAAGGTTGTGGTGCGGGCATGGTATTGACTGACCTGACTAGAGTGAACACCGAGTACGCGATACGGATGAACTATACATTATCTAATAATGCAGCTGAGTACGAAGCTCTTTTGAGGGGAATCCAGATGGCCAAGGATTTGGGGGCAGAGCAGGTTTGTGCGAGAGTTGATTCGCAGCTTGTATGTAGGCAGATAAATAGAGAATTTGAGACAAGGGACGAGCATATGCAAAGATACCTGGCTTAATTCAGATAGTTAGCTAAAACCATGGGAACTCTGACTGTCCTCCAAATCCCTACAGAAGAAAACACAAGAGCGGATTACTTAGCTAAGGTGGCTAGTTCAGTGGTGGATTGTCAGGAGAGAGTAATCACTCTGTTAATAGCAGACCAGGAATTTGGAGAAGAGAGAATATGTTCAGCGGATGAAGGAGAGGATAGGCTCTCTCCCATCAAAGCATACCTGGAGAAGGGAGAGTTGGCGAAGAACACGAGAGAAGTAATGAAGTTAAGGACCAGGTCAGCACAGTTTTGCCTGATTAAGGGAGAGCTGTTTCAAAGGGGATTTGGGCAGCCCCTTATATGATGCCTGAGCTCAGGGGAAGGTACTCATGTCCTTAAGGAGGTCCATGAAGGATGCTGCGGCAATCACATGGGTGCCAGAGCTCTGTCGAGCAAGATCTTAAGAGCAGGCTACTTTTAGCCATAACTGGGGAAGGAAGCGGAGGATTTTGTCCGAGCTTGTGATAAATGCCAAAAGAACTCGCCCTTAATGTATAAACATGTGGAGGAGCTCATGAAGATGAGCTCTCCTTTTCCATTCTCCAAATGGGGAATAAACCTAGTAGGGACTTTCCCCACAGCCCCTGCCCAAAAGAAGTTTTTGATAGTAGCCATCGATTATTTCAGAAAATGGGTAGAGGCTGAGGCATTGGCGAAAATAACGGAAGATGCGGTAATGGGATTTTTGTAGAAGAACATAGTCTGTCGAGTTGGCATCCCCAGGATTCTGGTCTCAGATAATGGCACTCAGTTCATGGGCGCCAAAATCAAAGCCTGGTGTGCTCGGATGAAAATCGACCGACATTTCACGTCTGTTTACCATCCGTAGACCAATGGCCAGGTCGAGGTAACCAATCGCATCCTTGTACAAGGAATCAAGGCAAGATTGGAAAGATCGGGAGGCAAGTGGGTTGAAGAGCTCAGTTCAACCCTTTGGGCATACAGGACCAACCCCAAGAAAGCAACGGAGAAACACCGTTCAGTCTATTTTATGGCATGGACGCTGTGGTCCCCGCGGAGATTAGTATGGAAACCCACAGGATTCAGAACTTTACTGAAGAGCAAAATGGGCTATTGATTCAGGGTGCCCTGGACTTGGTTGAGGAAAAGAGGGAAAGAGCTGCCGTCAGGATGGAACACATAAGGGGGCGAGTCAAAGTAGCCTATGATAGGTCTGTAGTCAAAAGACATTTCCAAGTGGGAGGCCTGGTCCTTCGCCGGAACGATTTAGGAAATCCAAAGGGAAAATTGGATGCTACCTGGCAAGGGCCTTTCAAGATTACAAAAGTCCTACAGGGTGGCGCGTATGAGCTAGAGCAGTTAGATGGAGTTAAGCTACCACGAGCTTGGAACATAGTTAACTAACGAAAATATTATGTATAAGAAAAGATAAATATTTATAACAATTTTATTTCGTATGTCTCTTTGCTTTATACAGGTTTAAGCCAGGATTGGCTAAGGGCGGATGCCCCGATTTTCCTGACCTGATTGTCAGCTTAAGCCAGGATTGGCCAAGGGCGGATGCCCTGATTTTCCTGACCTGATTATCAGTTTAAGCCAGGATTGGCTAAGGGCGGATGCCCATCCTAACCTGATTGTCAGTTTAAGCCAGGATTGGCTAAGGGCGGATGCCCATCCTGACCTGATTGTCAGCTTAAGCCAAAGATTGGCTAAGGGCGGATGCCCCGATTTTCCTGACCTGATTGTCAACTTAAGCCAGGATTGGCTTAGGGCGGATGCCCCGATTTTTCTGACCTGATTGTCAGTTTAAGTCAGGATTGGCTAAAGGCGGATGCCCCGATTTTCCTGACCTAATTGTCAACTTAAGCCAGGATTGGCTAAGGGCGGATGCCCCGATTTTCCTGACTTGATTGTCAGTACTTTAGAAACTCCAAGATTGGCTAAGGGCATATGCCCATGAAATTCCTGACCTGATTGTCAGTATTTCAAGCTAAGATTAATTAAGGGAGAATGCCACAATGTCTCTGGCCTGATTACCAGGAAAAGCCAGGATGGGCTAAGGTGTTCGATTGAAAAACAGAATAAAGCGAGAGTTAGCTAAAGATCGACCAAAATATTTCATAAGTACTTGCTACAAGATTCTTGTTCCATCAAAAATTTCTGGGAATACATCAAATATATGCGCCTTCTTATATTAGATAGAAAATCGGCGAATTTGATTATAAATGCAGAAAATAACAAAAACATAAAAAGCCCAAAAAATGTTTTTCAATGAGAAGTAGAAGCCCTCCAGTCAGAAGCTAGAACTCGGCGAACACGCCACAGCTTACACTCGGTCTCATGGTAGCATTGGCGATACCTGTCGGCTCGCTCGGAAATAGAATGAGCCTCGCTGGTGGTGACGGTCAGCTGGTTTACCGACTCTATCAAGTCAGCCTTTTCCTCCTGCTGACGATTCAGCCGGCAAAGCTCGGCCCACTCTTGCTTTTAGTGGCGCTTTTTCTGCCTTTTCCTCTCCAGGAGTCGGCACATGTACGAGATTTTCTCTCGGAGGACGGACAGTTTGTCTGTGAGTTTGAAATTTTCAGCAAACAGAGAGAGGTTTTTTCATTTCACAGTATCAAGATCTTCAAGTAGAGAAGGAGAAGCCATTATGAAGTTGAAATATAACAAATTATATATGAGCATATATAAAGAAAATGAAGCACGTGCCATAGAATAAAAGTACTAGGGTTTCCGGAAAACCAGGAAACCCTAGAATGTGAAAAGTCATTACAAGACAAAATATTATTCAGCTTACAAAGAGACACAGGAAGAAACAGACCAGCCACACAGGCAAACAACAAACAGATCTGTATGGAAAAGAAGGCGCAACACTAACAAGCTAAGCCTAAATCCCTGCATCTAGCTCCTCCGCGAGCTGCTCCACAGCCTCTTCTGCCAAAGCGCCAGGAGAGGTCCCCCCCGACAGCTCACCCAAATCGGCGAAGGTGGGGGAAGGAATAGACGTAGTCAAGGCAAGAGCCAGACCTAGATTTGGATGAGCTGCGTCTGGAGTGATTGGGGGAGCAGTGAAGGTGGCGAAGACATGTGCAGCAAACTCGTGTGTGTCGAGCTTATGCAAATGGTCTTGCTCGGGAGAGTAGCAGAAGGAGGTAGGCTCAGGGGGCTGCTTCAAGACCTCCGCATGATTGAAGGGAACTGTGGGCTTCTCATGGGCCCATTTTGCCTGGGCATCCAGAGCGAGGTGGAAATATACCTCCGCCTCTGGAGCAAGCAGATGGTATAACTGCTCTGAGCCCAAGAAAGCATGTTGGGCAGACTCCCATGCGATCTGGATTAGCTTTAGCCCTTCTTCGGAGTTGAAGAACTACATTTTCTACTCTTCACGAGCTCAGGCCACAGTCTCATCTGCTAAGCTCCGAGCCTCAGCCAAGGCTTCGTCTCGCACCTCTGCCCTTGCCATCTCGAGCACCTTCTGATCTGCCTTCCTCACTTCCTCCAGCTCCTGATCTGCCTTCTTCAGCTTGTTGGCCCTCTCTTTGCACAAGTCACGCAGCCTCTTTTCCTTTTCCTGCAGGGTCTTATGTTCTTTGGCCAGGTCTGTATTCATCAGAGGCCCCTAGCCCTAGCAACAAGAATCGACCTCTTGGCCGCCGCCTAAAAGAAGGAGACTTATTAAAATGGAATAAAAGGTAAAAAAGAGGAGGTAGTAGTGGAAGGATGACTTACCCTAGCCTCATCCTGACATAGAGATTCTATGAGGTCAGATTCCGACCACTTGTCCAGGGTGGCCCTATCTGGAGTCGGGCACTGCCCCTGGATGAACTGAACAGCCAGATGACCAGGGCAGTTCCGAACCGATTTATTGAACCAGGTTTCATTAGGAGTCGCGATCTTAACCCCTGAACCTGACGTCCCTCCTGCGCCAGAACGGGGTCTTTTCGCAGGCCGCCCCGCCCTTTCCCCTGAATCTGAGGGAGCGATGATTTCAACCTCCGACTCAGGAGGAGCCTAAGGAGTTCCTGAGCCGCTGGCTTCAGCACGAGCAGGCTTAGATACTAGAGCTCGTTGCTCTGATCCTGCAGTTGCGCCCCTCTGGCGAGCAGCCATGATTCGGTGCATCATGTTTTCTGAAAAAGTAAGAACAGTTAGTCAAAAATCAACATAAAAGTACGAAGTCAGGCAAAAATATTAAATTCCAGAGCTGTTAATATTCTTTACCAATTTGAGGGGTTAAGGGACTGTTCTCTTCCTCATCATTGAAGAGATTTATGGTAGAAGGGGTGAGAAGTTCGAAAAGAGAAAAAACGTGCTCATTTAAAGTAGAAATTGTCCGCTTGAGGCGGGGAGACCTGTCTTTTACGGCCAAATGCTGCTGGGCCAGCAACTCCTCAATGGAGCGAGGGGGAAACCCAACTCTCCCAGGCACTGGATAAAGAAAAACTTTTTGTGCCAAGACTTGTTAGAAGAAGGGATG
Source organism: Phtheirospermum japonicum (assembly GCA_014905375.1). Classification (NCBI taxonomy): domain Eukaryota; kingdom Viridiplantae; phylum Streptophyta; class Magnoliopsida; order Lamiales; family Orobanchaceae; genus Phtheirospermum; species Phtheirospermum japonicum. The sequence goes on from BMAC01000468.1 coordinate 254,019, forward strand.
CCGGTGAGAAACCGGACACCAGTCCAGGCGCACAAATAAAAACATCTCGGGGACGAGCTCTTCACTTGGAAGAGCTGGAAAAGGTCTGAGCTGTCGGGTCCAGGCCAATATATCGCATGACCAGACTATAACTTATGATAATCCTAAAACAATTAGGAACAAACTGGTGAACGGGGATTCTGTACATCCGGGCTATTTCTAAAATTAGGGGGTTCACCGGCAAGCGCAAGCCCACCTGGAATTGGTCTACGAAAAAGGTTAAAATACCTCCGGTGTCTGATATTTATATCTTAAATTGTCTACCGTGCTCTCGCTAAGAATAGAGCAAATGTATGGCTGGCCGGGGATATAAGGTGGGTATTCAAATGAGGATGACGGCGAGGCCGGCGCCACCAGAGAAGAAGGGGCAGAAGAAGGGACGGCGGTGGGAGAATGGGTACCAGAAAAATCAGCAGATGAAGAAGATGAGGACCTCGACATGATCGGAAAATCAATAAGGATCGGAGAAGTACCTGGTATTAAGGATGATCGAAAAAGCTCGGCGATGATACTGAGTCGCTGGAGGAGAAAAGACAGAGAGCGAATATGTTTGCGGAGATTGAAAATATGAAAAGTGAGGAAGAGAGAGAGGATAGTGGGAATAAAAGTAAGGGGGTATTTTCAAAAAACAGAAACCGAGTAAAAAGCGGGATCTTGATGGGATTCCCGCATTTAATGCCTGTCAGATGAACAGCACCAACTATTGTTGGGAAGGGTAAACGTCGCTGACTTGTCAGTAGTACAGTACTCGAGGAGGCGTACAGGTATGGTAACCGTCTCTGGATATGGACCGTCACCAATAATGCCAATGATTAGGCCTGGTCACAAGGCGGATTTTTAGGGATTCGTGCAGATATGGGGAGTGGGAAAGACGTGTGGAACCCGAGAAACCCCAAAAGTTTTGACAGATCTACCCCAACCWYTTYGGGGGGGACGAGTTGATGTGGCATGAATAGACAGATCAACTTGGGGTAGACTTGACCTAGGATCATCAAGTATGAGCCCAATGGCCTGACTTGTCTTACCCTGGTAAAGACCTGAGTTGATTCTCTCGAGAAGGTCAGGATAACAGATTACTTTAGCTCGGGGTAATCCTGATCTGGCCCAAATTCTTGGATGAGGTAAAGAGGTTGATTCTGGAAGAATATCCTGACCTGACCCGAATCTGTTGAGGAAGATTATAGGAGGGAAAGCTCATGGAAGACCAGGCGCTCTGGTTTCCCAAAAGGAACAGGTGGGACCACTTGTCATGATTATTTGCATAACGGCCCGAGATTCACGGCCTTTATTTTCTGAGATCCCGGAAGGGGTCCCCACTGGGGAAAGTTATAAATAGCCCAGCCCCAAGGCTGAAAAAGGTATGACATTCTTGTGCTTACATTTTACTACCTACTGAATCTTCAATACCGTTGTCTGACTTAAGCATCGGAGAGGTTTCTACCGAAAACCTCCGGTGGTCCTTTTCTGACGTATCTGTGGGTGCAAGTCAAGTGAAGGCGTAGTCTCAGGCGTGGTCAAATTCTTGGGTGAAACATTAACTATCATTTTCTATTAAATTTTTTTGTATGTATTTATCTTAATCATCAACTTTTTAGTTTGTTGTGGTGATAAATTGTATCCATTGTTTTATCCCTTAATTTGTGTTGTAGCACATTTATATTTTCATTGATTAAAAAAATGTGTGAATATTAAGCTGCACCTTTCTAGATACGCCTCATGACTCAAATCTTAGGTGGTTATTATTATGTCTATATTGTTTTTTTTAACTTTATACTATTTACCTTAGTATGAAGGAAAATGGATGTAATCTATTTTACTCTATATAAGACAGTTTACAAGGATTCACAAGAGCATGCCACATGTCATCTACAGACTGTTTTTTTTTTTTTTTTTTAATTCTACCAACCTTAATACAACCCATGTTTCTCGACATTTCTTCAGTCTTTTCTCTCTTTTTTTCTTCTTTGTTTATTTTTATATACACTAAACCATCATCAAAAGCATCTTTCTGTACCAAGAAACCATTAAGCCCAAAGTTTAGGATGGAAGAGAATAATCCAAGGTCGAAGGACTTGATCAACATAGGATGGTATATTCTCTGTTTTCTTCTTCTTCTTCTTTTTTCTCCGTTTCATCTTCTTCTACTACTTCTTGCTGTCCATTTTTTTTCTATAAATTTTCTTTCATTTTTATAAAAATTAGTTTTATGATTTATTTCAGGTCGTTGGATTGACTGATTTGTTACAGGTAAATCTTCTCTACTTCCTTTTCATCTTTTTCTTAATTTGTAACATAATTTTTTTTTTGTTGGCCGTTTGGTGATTGAGGTGAATTGCAGGGTTTTTGATATTCAGATTTTTACTTCTTTTGCTAACCGAGTGCAAAGATAATTGTAGTTGTAGCAGTTTGAGAAAAACAGAAAAAGAAATGGCAATGGAGAGTTGCCGTGACATCTATGCTCTCCGAAGGACACTCAGTTGCCATAAGGATGCTTGCCGGCTATCGGCAGTTGCCCTCACGCTTCGCTCTGCCTTCCGGTCAACAAATATTTTGGATGACTTCTTGTCCTCCGACTATCAAAATATCATTTCACGTTGTGTCAACAACTCTGACTCATTGCTTGCTTAATCTAATTCAAAGAATATATATATATATATATATATATATATATATATATATATATATATATATATATATATATATATATATATTTATAGAGGGTTGGGTTCAAATAAGAACCCATCATTATATGTGAACCTAGAAACTCATCTTGACCATTAGATTGGATAATCTTGATGGTTGAGATCATGACATGTCAACATAGTAATAATGTAAAAAAATGCATTAATAAAATGGTATTTTGGATATATATCAACGTTTACAAAGAGCACTACATTGTTCTTTGGAAAGCACAATAAATTAAGAAAAAAAACACTACGATTGTATAAAACAGCATCGCAAATTTCGTCTATAAACTGCAAATTCAGAAATTTGAAATAAAACTCAAATTTTCAACAAACCATAACTTTTTCAAATTTTATTCGTTTTGAATGAAATATATATCAAATTAATCACATTCTCAAGATCTACTATTTAAGATACATATTGCATGTTTTAAAACGTAAAATATATACCCGTCATTATATGTGAACCTATGGACTAATCCTGGCCTTAGATCTAATATTGCACAGTGCAATTATATGTCCAGGTTCATTGTGCTTTTTACACAGTTACTGTAGTGCTAAAATCAGTCCAGTTTTTTTAATTTAATTATATATATATATATATATATATATATATATATA
>BMAC01000468.1:261697-286862 GCA_014905375.1 Phtheirospermum japonicum
ATATTTTACGTTTTAAAACATGCAATATGTATCTTAAATAGTAGATCTTGAGAATGTGATTAATTAAAATATATATATATATATATATATATATATATATATATATAATTAAATTAAAAAAACTGGACTGATTTTAGCACTACAGTAACTGTGTAAAAAGCACAATGAACCTGGACATATAATTGCACTGTGCAATATTAGATCTAAGGCCAGGATTAGTCCATAGGTTCACATATAATGACGGGGTTCTCATTTGAACCCAATCCTATATATATATATATATATATATATATATATATATATATATATGATTCTCGATGGCGAATAACGTAAGGGTTCTTTCTTTCTTTTGCTCTTCAATCTTTATCAATTAAAATTTCCATTCCTTTTTTAGGTTACATTTGAATGAAAAATGCTTCTTAAGAGATTAGTGACGATGATTCCCATGATAGTTTCCTAGATCCTTATATGTGCTATCAAATTGATATATGGTGTGCCTTTTTCCGTGAAACTGAATCGGGTTTAGTATCTCACAAAGATGATCGAATTTCGAATATGTGCATGATAATTTTGAATATGATATGTTCTATACCAATGTTGATAGATATTAATATCAGAAGTTAGATAGCCAAAACTGGGGATTGAGAGTTGTTCGACTTTTAACAATCAGATTGATGAGTTTTCTTTGGTTTATTTACTTTTTTTTGGGCATATTTATGACAGTTTCCCATTTTTATTTTCTCAGGATTTAGGGCTAATTTTCTTTGATTTGTTTTGAAAGTCGATATATTTCATCGTATTTACATTTCATTAATAATTCTGATAGATTTTTTTTTTTTCATTTTGCAAGGCAAGCGATAATCCTGCAAGAAATGTAAGACCTGAAATTTATTAATATGTAATTTGGATATTATTTCACTTATCATACTTTTATTTTGAGGTAAGTTGGTATAATTTACTTGGGATAATATTAGGTTGTTGGTGTTTATATTTAAGGATTTTAGTGCTACTTTTATTCATTTTGTGTTGCAAGATTCATTTTTTTTTTCCCGCTGTGCAAGGCAGATGATTAATTACGGTTAATGGATTGTAGATATTCTGAAGCGTCGACTGAAGGAGCGTCAGTCGACGCACGGTCGACGCAATTTTATGAAGCATCGATCCATGACCGCGTCAGTCGACGCACCGTCGACGCGACGGCCCAGAATTCGGATTTTAGGGTTTCTTGTGCGCCAAGACTTGCAATATCTATATAAACCCTCTATATTTCGGATTTTTGAGAAGAGAGACACCAGAGACACATAATACACGACCACCTAGGGTTCCATAACTTCCAATAACAATAATTCCACATCTCATAACGAGATTTGAAGACGGAGATCAAGGATCGAAGAACGACGCGTCCAAAACATCGAATTCGAGTTCGGGATTCAATCTTCACCCAAGATCAACGTTCAAACTCCGGAATAGCTGCAGCTTTTTACTGCTTTTAGTAGTTACAATAAGTTTTCTAAACTCTTAGTTAATTTATTAGTTAATTGCTTAGTTAATTTATTAGTTAATGCTAGAACTAGTTTAATTAGCGTAATCGTTTTATGCTTGTTATTGGATATTGGTTTAATCTAGTTTATTTAAGCACCTTGATTTATGCTCAATTATTCGTTCTAAGATTCATATGATGCGATTGTTTGATGGTAGTTATTATATTTATGCTTTAGATTCGTTGTTATTGATTCTTAGTTCTTGAGTTCAAGTAGTTTAATTATTGCTCGTAGTTGATAATTTAGTTAGAATAATTAGTTTAAATAGCTTTAGTTTAATTATTGCTTTAGTTATAATGATCAACTCAATATCTTTCAAAACCCCAATTGTACATGTACTTTACTTTAATTCGTAAATTGAGAAAAACATCCGAAAGACCGAACAGTTGTTTCCTCGAGAGATGCGACTCGAGTCAAACTTATCACCCTACAGTTACCTCGTACTCTTGCGAGCAAACTAACATGCTTTTAAATTAATTTATTAAAAACGGGGTGCACAAAAGTTTGGATCACGACCCTTCGTTACTTTACGTTTGCAATGGAACAAGTCGATCGATCGTATTGTGAATATTGTTGATCGAATTACAAGACACATGTAAATAAGTACATGCTCGGTGATATTTTTCAAGTAAATACCTGGGTTTAAATCATCCCACGTGCATAAAATGATAGGATATGGTTTATTTTTACACAATCACCCCTATATATTAATGTAAAATCCTCCTAACCTATGTGTCTGCTTCGTATACTTCGTTTAGAAAATCAAAAATTTTGGTGCTTCGTTTGCTTATGTGTCATCCGAGCCTAATATTTACCTAATTTAATACTTTTCTATTTATTGTATCTTACCTAATTTAACTTTTTTATTATATATACCTAATTTAATATTTTTCTTTTATTGTATCTTGCCTAATTTAATATATTCCTTTTATTATATTTTGACTAACTTAATAGTTTTCTTTCATTATGTTTTATCTAATTCAATAATTTTTTTTATACTCCTAATATAAAAATAGAAATAAGTCATATATAATTAGTAAAAAATAAATATATATTAAATATTTTAATTTAAAGAAAAACTACGTATGAAATAATTTTAATCACACAAAAAAAAACTTATTTATGAAAATAATTAAATAAATTGTATCTAAAATAAAATCTGAAATAATTTATATTTAAAATTTAAAATATTCTGTATAAATTATGATATATTTTCACTAATTGGAGTATGTAACTAAATATTAGTAATTAACTCAATCTAAATATAAGAAAAATAAAATTATATAATAATAATTAATTAATATTTATAGACGATAACACAATGCGAGAAGGTTTGAGAGTATGACACCTTTTGAAATTTTCAATGTATATAACTATAATTATTAACAAAATTAATCTAAACATAAATTTATAGAAAGAGTTAATTATAATTAATTAATATAGATTAGAGACTGATTGATAATGTGACATCTTTTGAATTTTTATAAGTATATAAATATAATTATTAACGAATTTAATTTAAATATTAAAATATAATAATAATTATAATATTTAATAAACTGAACAGGCACGGGTTGAAAAAATATCCTTTTAGTTTTTTATTTTAAATCTAAATTTTTTTAATTTTCACAAATATTTATTATATTTAGTTTTTTTATAAATCCCGTGTAATACACGGGTGTATATATATATATATATATATATATATATATATATATATATATATATATATATATATATATTTTATTGTTTTTTATTTAAAATAATAGAGTGGAGTAATATCCCTTGGAAAAATTGGAGGGGAACTACTTCCCATCGGGTTTTCCGAGGGGATTTTACTACCATCGTTTTTTTTAAATATAAAAAATAGAAAAATATAGAAAAGGTATATTACCGATCAATTACTAATTCTCGTTGTTCTAAAACAACGAAACACAACTCGTGGTACCTTCACAAAAATTACGACGCTTCGTTACTTTACGTTTTCAATGGAACAAGTCAATCGATCGTATCGTGGACATTGTTGATCGAATTATACGACACGTGTAAATACGTATATGCTCGGTAATACTTTTCTAGTAAATCCGAGTTAAAATCATACCACGTGCCTAAAATGATAGAATATGATTTATTCTTTTTTGCAATTATATTTTTGGGAGAATTAGTTTTTGCAATCTATACTATAGGCGTTTTCACGCTTTGCAACCTAATATTTTTTTTGTTGTCAATTGTAACCTGTACTATACGTGATTTGTTAAATGCAACCTTCGGTTTATTTTCGTCCAAAAAGTCAACGGGCTCAAGGGCGTGTAATGCACACGCCATTTTGGTGGCTTTTTGACCGAATATTAGACGGAGGTTGCAAATAATAAATCATGTATAGTACGGGTTGTTATTTGCAACAAAAAATACTTTAGGTTGCAAAGTGTAAAACTCGTATAATACATGTTACAAAAATTATTTTACCAAATTTATATTTTTTTTTCATTTATTAATTTTTATATTTATTGAATAAGTATTTATAATTTATTTATAAGTTATTATATGGTATTTATGCACTTTTCATCTTTTAAGCATTATTTTTTATTATTTTATAATAAATGTGTTTACTTTTATATTTTTTTCCTTATTATAAATAATTATTTAGAAAATTATAATAATTTCTATATATTTTACATAATTTTCATATTATTTACTCCCTCCGTCCCAAATATATAGTCCACTAAGGATGTCTCAAATATATAGTCCACTTTCTATATAGAATATTATTTTACCCATTATCTTACTACTATAACCTAATTAATATGAATTTTGTAACTATTAAACTTCATTAAATAAGGGTAGATTAAGAGATATTTGTATATATGTTAATTCAAATATATTTTCTTAATCTTTGTGAAAGTAAACACTATATTATATAAATGTGAGAAGGAATATATATTTTATCATTATTTTAATTTTTGGATTTATTAACTAAGTATTCATAATCAAATTATAAATTATTATATTTTATTTATCAATTTTATATTTTTTATATTATTTTAAAATATTTATTTATTATTTTTTTATTTGATATTTTAGATTTTAAATGATTAATTACAACTTACTTTAGAAATTTTTATTTATTTTAACTAATTTTATAAGTTTTATTAAAAATAATTTATATGTTTGTTATTAAACATGTTGATGTGATATTTTTAAAATATGAATAATATAATATATTATTATCAAAGAATAAAATAGACAATTAAAAATTATAAAGATTGTTTTAAAATAAAATAAGGATACCATCAATTTATTGTCTTAACTTGGATATATGCAACTTGTACTATAAGCGTTTTTAAACTTTGCAACCTAAAGTATTTTTTGTTGCAAATAACAACCCGTACTATACATGGTTCGTTATTTGCAACCTCTGTCTAATATTCCGTCAAAAAGTCACCAAAATGGCGCGTGCGTTACACGCGCCAAGCCCGGTGACTTTTTGGACGGAAAAGGAGACGGAGGTTGCATTTAAAAAATCCTGTGTAGTACGGGTTGCAATCGGCAACAAAAAAAAATTAGGTTGCAAAGTGTAAAACCGCCTATAGTACAGGTTGCAAAAAATAAATTTTCCTATATTTTTTTTCAATTTTTTTAATTTTTTATTTAAAAAAAATGAGTGGAGTAATATCCTTCGGAGAAATCGGAGGGGAACTACTTCCCCTCGGGTTTTCTAGGAGATTTTACTGCCCTCATTTTTTTTAAATAAAAAAAGAAAACACATAAAAAGCATATTACCAATCACTTACTAATTCCCGTGGTTCTAGAAAAATGAAAAACACATCGTGGTACCTATACAAAAAATACGACGATTCGTTACTTTACGTTTCAAATGGAACAAGTCGATGGATCGTATTGTGGATACTGTTGATCGAATTACACGACACGTGTAAATACGTACATGCTCGGTTATTTTTATAGTAAAATCGGGTTAAAATCAACCCACGTGCTTAAAAAATGATTGGATATGATTTATTATGACGCAATTATTATTTGTTCTATTCTTTTATTATATTTTTATTTAAAGTAGCCGAGGGGTGTAATATTCCTTCGGAAAACCCCGAGGGTAACTACTTCCCCTCGGGTTTTCCGAAGAGATTTTACTCAGTTGGTTTTTTTTTTTAAAAAATGAAAAATAAAATAAAAAAAGCGTATATACCGATCATTTACTGATTCTCGTGGTTCTAAAACAACAAAATACACCTCGTGGCACCTTTACAAAAATTACGATGCTTCATTACTTTACGTTTCTAATGGAATAAGTACGATGCTTCATTACTTTACGTTTCTAATGGAATAAGTTGATCGATTATATCGTAAATACTATTGATCGAATTACACGACACGTGCAAATACGTACGTGCTCGATGATAATTTTCTAGTGAAACTCGGGTCAAAATCATCCCACGTGCCTAAAATAATGGGATATGGTTTATTTTTACGCAATTTTTTTTCTATTCTTTATATTTAAAGTAACTGAGGGGAGTAATATCCCTTAGGAAAAACCGAGGGCAACTACTTCCCCTCGGGTTTTTCAAGGGGATTTTACTCCTCTCGATTTTTTGAAATTAAAAAAAAAATAGAAAAAGCGTATTACTAATCATTTACTAATTCTCGTGGTTCTAAAACAATGAAACACAATTCGTGGTAGCTACATAAAAATTACGACACTACGTTACTTTACGTTTGCAATGGAACAAGTCGATCGATCGTATTGTGGATACTGTTGATTGAATTACACAACACTTGTAAATATGTACATGTTCAGTAATATTTTTCTTGTAAACGCGGATTAAAATCATCATATATGCTTAAAATGATAATATATAATTTATTCTTACGCAATTATATTTTTTTCTTTTCTTTTTTTTTTTTTTTTGGTTTTGTATTTAAAGTAAACGAGGGAGTAAGATACCTTCGGAAAAACCCAAAGGGTAATAACTACTTCCCCTAGAGCAACAAAGTGAGCAGGCAGTGCGATATAATCAAGCTACGTTTTTGGGTGTCTAATCCTCTCTTCTTTGAACTTCTCTTTTGCAAATTTAACAGCCATCAATGGCTTCTTGTACTTCTTCTGCTACCGCTTTTACATCTTTCAAACCTATGGCGATTTTGGGTAATGGTTGTCGTGACTCGCTCGGACCCCAGTTCGCCCCTTTCTTGAAAACCAAGCCAAGTTTCAACTCTAAATTCTTGTCTTTATCTATCACCAGAAAATTTTACGGTAAATACCTGAATCCCTAAATTTACTTTATTTAATTTTTCTTCGAATTAATGAGTTTTTTTTTTTTTTTTTAATTTTTATGTTGTCTAATAATACTACACAATTGGTTTAGTTTGGAGCTCCTTTTTTGATGTGCTGTTCTGCTAGGTCAAAACGATATGAGAGTTAATTTTATGCTATTCTGTTTGGAGGTTACAACAAATCAATCATTATTTTTTGATGATTTAAACGAGTTAATAGTCTAAGCAAAAAAATCATTAGTTTTTTGGATTGATGGGTGTTTTTGTGTATGGTGAATAGCTAGCTCCCTTTTAATGATGATAATCATTTAAACTGTGATTTGTACTAATGTAAATTCCTATAAGAGATTCTTTTAGCTGAGTTTTTTTTTTGAAATTAATTTATTTTTGCAGTGAAATCAGTTGCTGCTCCAACAGAATCAGTAGCTGTCTTTGACGAAATGGTTTCTGGAACTCAACGCAAATATTTCATGCTCGGTGGAAAAGGAGGTGTTGGGAAAACCAGCTGTGCTGCGTCTCTTGCTGTTAAGTTTGCTAATAATGGGCACCATACACTTGTGGTCTCAACGGACCCCGCACATTCTTTGAGCGATTCGTTTGCCCAGGTTCAAACATTGTTTGTTCCTTTTACATTTTGAGAATTTTTAACAAATTTTCTAGAAATGTACTTACTTTTGATTCCCTTCACTTAGGATTTAACCGGGGGGACGCTAGTACCCGTTGAGGGCCCGTTTTCTCCACTTTTTGCCCTTGAGGTGAGTGGATAAGTGTTATGCTAGAAATGATAGTCGCAGGTTAGAATGAACCATGTTTTGTGCCTCGAGTTGACAAATTGACTGTGCTGTTGGGACAGATAAACCCTGAAAAAGCAAGAGAAGAGTTTCGAAGTGCCAGCCAGAAAAATGGTGGGAGTGGAGTCAAAGATTTTATGGATGGCATGGGCCTTGGGTTGATTGCGGACCAGGTATACCTTGTCGGGTGGCCAAAAATATCATTTTTATTTTTATATTTCTTAGTTCTTACCAAAGAATTAGATATTAATTTCTCCTCCTCCTCCTTTCCCAAAGTCATTAAATTTTGGGAATGTTCATGAATAGAGATAAATATTAGAAAAGGCAATTATCTCTTTTCGTCATGTCTAAGTTTGTAATTAATTACACCATCCCATTTTCTATTTTGTACCGCTAGAGAATTTGTTTTCCCCAAAATTATTTCTTTTTGAAAATTTTCAAAAATCACATTAACCACCCACTTTCACTTTTTTCTCCCATCAATCACCCCAACTCATTTTTCAATCAATAAATCACTAATCATTGTTACACATTTCCCCACTATTCAACCTCACATTTTCTTAGTATTTGAAAAAGAGTTAACTAATTATTATTATTATTTTATTTTTATTTTTAATTTTTACGGCCATAGCTTGGAGAACTAAAGCTTGGGGAGTTGCTGGACACACCTCCTCCTGGTCTAGATGAAGCTATTGCAATTTCAAAGGCATGTTAGTAAGTCTTTGCTGACATGTGTTAGGTAAGAAACTTTTGTTTGTTTTTTTTACTTCCATTGCTGAGTTGAAGAGCATTTTTGTCAGGTTATTCAATTCCTTGAATCACAAGAATACAACAAGTTCACTCGGATAGTGTTTGATACTGCCCCCACGGTGAGGACAACGATACTTATTTTGATTATTTAAATGTATTGTTTGTTCAAGAGTCATTTTACGTGCTGATGGGCTGTTTTGCAGGGTCATACATTACGACTTTTGTCATTGCCTGACTTCTTGGATGCATCCATTGGGAAGATATTGAAGGTAATTAAAGATGGAGTAATTGCATAAATTTATTTCAACTTTTTTTTTTTTTTTGGTATATGGCCATGAGTGAGCTGTATGCAGTAAATAGAAATTTCATTTCTTATGTTTTTTGTCCTAACCTATTCTGGCCATCAATGTTGCAGTTAAAGCAAAAGATTTCTTCGGCTACTTCAGCTATAAAATCCGTCTTTGGACAGGAAGGGAATAAAGAAGATGCTGTAAGCTTCATTTTCAGGGACAAGTCGTGTTTTGTCCGACTGGGAATTCTGACATCATTAGTTTTTATCATGTAGGCTGACAAATTAGAGAAACTAAGGGAAAGAATGGTAAAAGTGAGAGAGCTTTTCCGTGACACAAGCTCTACAGAGTTTGTAATCGTCACAATTCCTACGGTAATGCGTGTATTCAAGCTGTTGGTGCCTTTTTCTGAAATTTTGTGATTCTACATTAAACAATTCACTTTGTACTGTTGTTAAATATGAGCTGAGCTCAAAAGTAGCATTGCATGTAACTCCACCACAATGCGCACTACACACACTACATTCATTTTACGCCAAATATTTATGAATTCTATACCTTTATAAATATAAATAATTTTCTATTATTTATTAAATAGCAATTTTGAATAAAACATTAAAATTGGTAGTGGATTTTAAATTTTCACAAATCCACATTATACCGAAACAAGAAATTTGAAATGAATGGGCTTCAAATCTCCTCAATCCAAATACAACCTTGACGTTCAGTCTAAATTCCATAAAAACCAGTTGTCTTTCAAAATTACAAATACTCCTTAATATTTGAATTCATAATAGGTGGATATTTATTGAGTAATACAAACATCAATCGGAATTTGTAATTCTAAAAGACAACTCTTTTTTTTTTTTTACTTTAAAAAAAAATTAGGCTAAAACCTCGGGGGTAGTTTTAACCTTATGTTTGAAGCTTCATACTCTTTTGTTGGTGTAAAAACAAACTAAGGCAGATATTATTTGTCGCTAGAAAATATTTTATGGAGAAATTATGCTTAATTGTCTGAAATTCAAAGCCTCATCTTTCAGGTGATGGCAATAAGTGAATCATCAAGATTATGTGCTTCCTTAAGAAAAGAAAGTGTTCCTGTGAAGAGACTAGTTGTTAACCAACTCCTTCCTTCATCGGCCTCGGATTGCAAGTTCTGTGCAGTGAAGAGAAAGGTATATAATACTTCTACTCATCGTCTTGAACCATAAGCCATTTCAGTAATTAACTGGCATATATTTCTATTGAAGGGATAATAGAAAACCTACCCATGAGGTTTAGCCTAATTACCAAAACACCTAGTTATGTTTCAAAATTGCAAATACCCCTTTTGAAAATTATCTCTCTTTTACAAATTGCGCCCTCAAGAGGTGTGTTTGAAGCCCCCTGAGGGGAATTTGAAAATTTTAAAGAAAATTGGAGTATTCTGTAATTAGGGAAATCTCTGGGAGGATGTTTGAAATTATCCTTATTTGGAAATTAAAAAAATGGCAAGTCACTTGGAGCTTTTGCATCTGCGTTGTTGTGTAAATTAGCAAAATTGATATATTTCAGGATCAAACACGTGCTCTCAGCATGATCCAGGATGATCCAGAGCTCTCTGATTTGACAATGATCCAGGCCCCACTCGTTGATGTCGAGATCAGGGGTGTACCTGCTCTTCAGTTTTTAGGGGACATTGTTTGGAAATGAACATCTGCTTATGGACTATCAGATTCGTGTAAGCATTTTTTTTAACTATATTCATTTTTCTCTTTATGCCTCATTCTTATTCTACTTGTTACTTAATAAGTTGATATATACTGGATTGCTACATGAAAATAAATGATGTCTTGTGATGGGTCACTGTAATTCCCATTGAAAAAAGGGAATTTTTTCACAAAAATCAATTTGTATCTTTGCGAGATGTAGATAAATATACGATCGTCCATTTTTCAAGTTCTCTACAAGTAGTGCACATTATACATTTTGCATGTGGGGTTTCAAAATGTGCATTCATCCAATGCAGTTCTCTGGGCTAAATTGTAATTTTAGACTCGTAACTTTTGAGGTTCGGCAGTTTGGGTTCTTGAAGATTTTGCTCTTCGTCAAAATTGCAATATTACTCTTGTAACTTCCGTACGTACTTTTAATCATTTTGGTATTTAAGGGCATTTTTGGAATAAATGAAATTTTGGAACAGCTATTAGGACCAAAATAGCACCAACTTAGAATTTACAGGATCAAAATTGTGAAAACTCGAAACTTACGGGACCAAAATGTTGCATTGTCCGTGTCTCATTGTCTTGATAGTGTCAACTGGTCTTGTTTGACATCGACTAAAATATTCTTGCTCGATTTCAGAATATTGGCAGACAATTTTTGCGTTCTATACATAGTACAGTATAACACAAGCCCTCTCAAGTGGAAGCCCCTTAAAACTGATTAATCACCAGGAAGATAATATAGCAACAGCCAACTGGATCCTCATTTTCCTGACACAAGGAGTAGGGGGACAACAAACGAAGGAAATAGAACGATCATTGAACCATGTATCATTCTTGAACAAATTTGTCAATACGTAATCTCTTTGAATTCATGCTTGCTAGTGGAGTTGGAACTTTCAGTGGTATCCTTTTCATTTGAATGGGCTAATGGTCAATATTCTTTTTGAGATTAAATTATGATATTATTCAAGTTTGTGTACCGGACAAAGATATGGAAATAATTTCATAGTCAATTGAAATATGATATTTAATAGCAAAAATTGTGCAATTAGAGAAAGAAAACGCAAATGACCTCGCATCTTCGTGAAAAATGACTTTCTTTTCTTCTTTGTTTGCTCCATCTTTAGCTTATATCTAATTTTTGGGTTTGAATAGTTCAAATTTCAGTTGTGGTTTTATGGTACCTTGGGCTCGCAGGGCAAAATTTATAATTTATTGAGAAAGAATAATATCAAACAAAAATTACAGGTAGTGTACATGTATGTACTAAACATAGGAATTTGCTAGATGCCCCTATAAAATCCAAGAAATGGTACTCTATTTACATTTTAATCATACTTAATGTGAAAAAATGAAGGATTTTTCATGTCACTTCTTTTGTAACGTTAACATGCCAATGAAAGCTAAAACACGACAAGCTGCACCGGTTGCCATGAGCAGGGATATACAATAACTCCATTCATGTAGATTATAGCCGGTTCTCATAAGTGCACCACACCGTTGTATGAGCCACACACCGTGATATCTGTTAGTGGCAAGTAGTTAGATACCAAAATGAGGACTTTAGATATTGTTTGTTTAAGAAAATACGCAGTAAGAGAGTAATTGGTACAATAGTGTATCGGTGATGAGTAATATGTTGCAGAAAGGTCGACTAACAAGAGAATTTCTACACACCTCTTTGCATTTGAGATGACAAACGCTTCCAAAGCCCAGCTTGGATAACACAATCTTGTCAAATTCTTCATAAGTTTACTGTCTTTTGGCTGAGTCGAAAGAAGTGTCAAAACCACTGGTAGAAGCACGGAACACTGCACAATGCCGAAAACCGCTCAACCAAAATTATGTCTAGTTTCTAAATTATAGGGATAATTACCGAAACTACTCCGAGGTTTGGTTGACTACAAATAAACCCAGAGATGTTCGAAAATCACAACAAACAAACAAACAAACTTGAGGTTGTAATTTGTGTTAAAATGTAAAGAGACAATGCAAATAATTTTAAAAATGAATGGGAGGGTGTTTGAAATGCTTTTGCTAAAAAAAAAGAATCAAATCTCAAGGGTATTTTGGTAATTTTCAAAAAGCTCTTTTCTTTTCTTTTCTTCTTTTTTTTAAACCCAAACCTCTGAGGTAGTTTTGTATGTACCCTAAATTATAATTCCGTAAGAAAAAAAATAAAATAATTACCAGCTGAGATGGACCAGGCTCGAGGAAGATAGCCAATGCGTAAGCCATACCCGTCACACAATAAACGAGGCAAAGCAAGACGATGTAATTGTCTAGGAAAGGTGATCTTGGATTGCTGAAAAAATAAAACATGGAGAGATAGACCAATGGCTTAATGAGTGTATTGAAATGGTCTATCGTGTCTTTGGCGACAAAATGAGCGAGGCTGCTAATGCCAGAAGCACGTTCCCTCCTGTATTGTAACTTGTCTAGAGAAAATGTTCTCAAAGCCGCAATTTTGCACAGCAAAGCTGAGTATATGTGAGAGAGAAAATTGTAAGTGAGGAAAAAACAAAAGAAAAATGTTTAATGCAAGTACAAAAACTACCTATGAGATTTAGCTTAATTACAAAAAATGGGGTATATGTCATATTGAAAGATAACTAGGTTTTATTGTAATTTAGGCTAAATCTCAAGGGTAGTATTTGTAATTATTTCATATGTTAATGAATACTAAGATTATTGTACAAATCTACTGAAAAATACACTGGATCTTTTTGAACTTACAAGTAGCTATGATGGTGTATGTATAACCAGGTGCGCCAAAGCTCTCATCGCTTGCTTTGGCAAGCAGACCCAAACAAGCACCAGCAAGCAACAATATAAGATAATCTATCACTTGGATTCTAGCTTCTCGAAGTCGCTGTTTAGCCATCCTGAAAAAAAAAAGAAAAAGAAAGAATTCATACAAGATCATAAAATTACACGAGAAAGCCAGAACATAGCATGAGCAGCATTTAAATCCCAAGGCTGGATGACAAAATTGGTATGTCATTGATGCTATGATATGAACTAGAAATATACATGTAACACCATTTTCATATCAATTTAGGGGTTATTAGAAAATGTATCTCGAGGTTTAGTTTAATTATAAAATGGAGAATTACTAAAAAAAAAACCCCCCCGAGATTTGAGCATATTATAAAAAAATCCAGATGTTTTGGAAAATTGGAAACCCCCCCTTGAGGTTTGCTTGTCTATAAACATTTCAACACCCACATTACTGTTAGCCCCTCACATTTAAAACAAATCAAGCCTCAGTTTGTTTGTTTTTTAATATCCATAATCTTTAAAAAAAAAATGGAATAATTTTCACGAAAATGATATAGTTCAGTAATTACCTTCCAATAATCTCAATAAAAAAATAAATAATTTTGAAGAAAATAATATTGTCCAGCAATTACCTGACAAGGAAATGCCAATACTGTAAGAGAATATAAGGCGTTCGCCTCCCGGACAAGTCTTTCGACTTCAAGAAGCTATTCCGTGTTACATCACATCGCATTTCAACTTTATATTTCAAATTCTGCCAAAACTCCCCGCAGAAGGATAGCTGCTCGGGCCCACTTTCCTGATCCCCTGAATTTTCATTCGTGGCAGGCATATTATCAACCCCAGAAACATTCCTCTGCATATCCGCAGGTACAGGATAACCTTGATGGAGCATCCATCTGATCGGAAGCTCTTCATAAGTCAAACCCGAAGTTGTGCTCGGTTTGACCATTCCCTCCAAAATATCTATGAAATAGTCCGGTGGATTGATACGTTCGGGGACATTAATATCAAGATGTGCAAAGTAATCTTCGACGTCTCTAACCGGGCCATGGTAGGCAGTAAGACCTCCCTTTGCTAGAAGTATCAGATCGTCAAACATTCTGAACAAGGAATAACTGCAAACGACAAATGATATGAGTATAAACCGTATTCAGTTTAGGGATAATAAAAAGGAAAAAAAAAACCCAGCTATATCAGAAAATTTATAAAAAAACCAACCTTTACGGTTACACAAGCCTTACATTTTATCGGTACTAAACAGAAATTGCTGATGTCATCAAATATTTTTATGACACCTCTCAACTCCTCTAAATATTGCAAATATAATCCTAATTTCTCGTCTTGCATTTTACATTTACATCCCTCAATCTATCTAAATACTACAAAAAGCTTGGGCTATTTGTCATATTTTGAAAAGTCAAGGGGTGTAATTGTAAAATATTCATCACATAAGCAAATTCCGTCAAATTAACTAAGAGTTGGACCAAAATGTAAATGAAATCAAACCTCAAGAGTGGTTTTTGAAATTTTCAAAGTTTTTGTAATTACACCTTATGATTAAGTTGACAAAAAAGAATACCGAAAAACTTCACTACTATACTTATTAATACATAAAAAAAGATTAGAACATAAAATGATAAAAAAGGGGGGCTTCTAACATGCTTTCTAAATATTACATACCTTGGTTGATGGACGACCATGCAAATATTCACACCCTCAAGAGCCTCACGTTTGAGCGCTCTAAGAAGAAGCTGAGAAGATGAGCTGTCCAATCCGGAGGTGGGTTCGTCTAAGAATAAAAGCGAAGGTTCCATTACTAGCTCCAATCCGACATTTACGCGTTTTCTTTGTCCTCCAGAGATTCCTCGTTTCTCTACAGTGCCAACTAATGAGTCCCTCACTGGCTGCAATCCTAGAGACTCGATTACTCTTTCAACGACAAGTACCTTGTCTGCTTTAGGTAAATCAGCTGACAGTCTTCAAACAATTTGGACATAACAAATTATTAGCACAAAAAAAAAGAAAGAAGAATTGAATGTCAACAATTGTGATGGTTTTAGATGCCTTAAGTTCTATATATAAGGTTTCTTTTACAAAAACTAGTCTTCAGGTTTAGTCTAATCCGAGAAAATTGCACTTTGGGTCTCACATGACTGAGACTTAACACTTTTAGTCATACCGGATTTTTTTTAGGACTTCAAATGCGACAGTTGATTCTTATGGGGCGTTTTCTATTCAATTTTTAATATTGAGACTAAAATTGCAAATTATGGGACCAAAAGTGCCAGAGTCTTAATCCTAAGTGCAATTGTCTAGTCTAAATCACAAGAAAAGCAAGACCTCAGGGGTAGTTTTGTAATCTACACTTTTATTAGCTCCAATTCGACATATACACCATAAGTTAATTTCTAAGGGTTAATTATTGAACTGAAGAAAAGAAAAAAGAAACAACTTTGCGGACAATTACATATTTTTATTGTCAAACGAGTCCTCCAAAAACTACCCTTGAGGTTTGACCTAATTAACTTTCAAAATTACAAAAATAACCCGGAGGCTTGATTCAGTGACCAATGTTAAGTGTAGGGGTCTGACTGTAATATTTTTTTAAATGTGGAGGGTTTTGATATGTTTCTTGCTTATGAAGGGGTAAATGTCAAACACAAAAAAATCTCGGGGTTTTTTTTTGGTTATTCTGAAAGTTTTTTTTTCTCTCTTTGCAATAATGTCAAACCTCAAGGTATATTTTGAAATTATCCTTTACATATATGTCAACAATTACAAGTAATACATGCAACAATATTGTTTACCTGCAATTGGCACTGAACCAGATGTTCTCTTCCACGGTCAAATTCCCATGCACGATATCATCCTGCGGCACAAATCCAACGATCCTTTTATACGAGCGGATTGACTCCACTTTTCCATTTATAAGAATCAAACCATTTATCGAGCATCCAACTGTTTTTCCAGCAAGCGCAGAAAGTAGAGTTGTTTTTCCCGCCCCTGACGGTCCCATGAGAGCTGTTATCCGACCCGGCTGGATTTCCCCATTCACGCACCTTAAAAGACGTTTCTTCTTTTGTTTCAACCTGACCGTAAGATCTCTGAAAGCGATCTCAACCGTCGGTCGTCTCCTGGACTCATTATCAACTGCCGTTGAGATCACTCCTGAGAACGTAAGGTCTCTGTTGTGCTGCTGTTGAGTTTTCTCCTTCTCGATCTGTGAATACGCGTACCTGAAGATTTGAGTATCACTACGGATATGTTTCATGTTTAGTTTTTTCTTCTTTTCGGTAATTTCTGGATTGGCAATTTCGAAACTCTTGCGATATTCTTCGATTTCCTGTATGGGAGGATAGTTGGCTTCTATCTCCTTTCGTTCGGATATAGCACCACGCTGCTGTGCAATAGTTTTGTGAGTCGGGGAATAAAATGAGATAATTGCACTTTTGGACCAACTGGATTGAGGTCATTACATTTTTTTGTTCCAATATTAAAAATTTGAGCAGAAAACATACCATAAGAATCAAATGTTGCTTTTTTTTTTTAGAAAGTGCAAAATTTAAAAATAAAAATAAAAAATTGGTCCACCGGAAGTTTGTTTTGCATTCTTGGTCCCACCTTTTTTTTTTTTGGTGGGGGGGGGGGGGGGGGGGCGTGACTAAAAACATAACAATGCATTCTCATGGGATGCTTTATGCTCTCTGTATATATATTTTTTATATTGGGACTAATTGCAAATTATGGAATCAAAAGTGGCAGAGGCTCAATCCTGTAAGACTAAAAGTGCAATTATTTCTCTGTTTATTTATACTTCAGTTTGACTTAGTTTTCTAACCTGCTCTCTAGGAATGACGATATTTTTACGTGAAAATGAGCGCGACATCTCGATAGCCTTTTTTGTAATTGCATCCTCTCTAGCTAGCCATCTGGCGTGTGCTTGGGCATTCTCTTTTACACTTTTTACTGCAACCTCTCTTGATCTAGCATATCTCCGTTCCATAAGGGTAGTTACTTGCCCATAAAAATTGTAGAAGATGAATAGAATAACACTAATACCAACCTGGAAACAAGAGAGTTCAATTTATCAGCTATGGTCGCATCATAATTGTGAACAAGGTCTTGGAAGATGGATCAAGAAGGTAACAACACTTGCACAAAACAATAAGGGTAATTATAATTGCTAATAATTTTTATATATATATATATATATATATATATATATATATATATATATATATGTCTACATATTTCACCTTTTGAGGGGGTGTCATTTGTAAAACAAATACAAACCTCAATGGGGTATCTGTAGATACCTCGCGGGTGGGGGGTGGGGGGGACACTTTGTAATTTTAAATAATAACATTTTTTTTCTGAAAATTATGCCAAACATCAGGGGTACTTTTGTAATTATCCCCAAAAAAAAATATTTATGGAATTTTATGATTGATATCAAACTTTCTTAGTAAATACAAGCCAGTATATAATATCATTATCATTGTCATGTGGAGAAACTTACAATCAGCATTAGCCCATATTGAGTTATATTCTGCTTTGTCGAGTTGGAATCACATGAAGTCAACTTGAAGCATCCTGCAAAGTATATCTTCAAGGATTAGAAATTGTTCATGAAATTCAGCAGGTTTGAAATCACTAATTTCAATATATCACATTTTAACATACGTGTCTCTTCGGTAGACCCATGCGGCAGTAGTGACTGTAGTTCAAAAGAAAAAAAAATCGCATTTTTGCATTATGAATACCGATGACTTAAATGCCAATTACCAAATAAATAATAATAATATATACCCGCTAGCACAAGGGATTTCTTCAGTGTTTGTTGGACAATACGATCCTGCTGAGCAGAACATCGAACTACCTCTGCTAACATCTGCCCAAATGTTGGCCCCTCCACAACTATGGTTCGGCTTTCCAGGAGGTAATTGGTATGGATACCTGCACGATCATATATTATTTAAATACAATGCATCAAACTAATTAGAATGGAACATTAAGACAGTTATAATATAAAAGTCATCTTACGGGTCACATAAGCCAGTGCTCACATTGAATGTCGGCTTCGGGGCAATACGACCCCAATGGGCAAGCTTCACAAAAATCACAACCAAAACTTCAGCTATCATTTCAGTAAAAAAAAAAAAAAAGGTAAAAAAGAAAAATCAAGTTTAATTATTATTATTTTTCAAACATGAATTAATATCAAAACATCTGAACTTGCATCTTTTTTTTTTCTCTCTCTCTCATTGTCTTTCAATAGTTACAATACTCACCTTAGAGAAACCATTTAAATCCTAGCCACAACAAAACTCTTGAACTGACAATCAAGGATTAATATTTACTTGTTGGTTTAGATACAAAAAACTACTCAAAATTTAGCCTAATCACCAAAAAAAAAAAAGAAGAAAAATTATCTCTTAAAATTACAAATACCTCTCACATTTGTTTCTCTTTTACAAAGTACACTTTGTTAGGCAAATACAAACCTCCATTCAGCTCTTTAACACTTAATTGACTTCATAAATTTAAAACATAATTTGATGTTTTTGCAATCAGGCTAAAATTTAAGTTTTCACATTGAATCAATGGCCAATAGCAAAATATTGATGATTACAGAGAAAAAAAGGAAATTGCACACTTACGAATCATGCATGTAAGACCCTGAGGGCAGAAGAAGCCCTCACAGCAAAGCTGACAATCAGAAGTTCGGGCTGGTATCTCATGGGAGTCTCTGAAATCGACGGGCCGAGTCATGCCCGCACTACAAGCCCATCCAGGCTCGCAGCCCGAAACCCATGTCGTTAAATTACAGTTCCTGTTGGGTTTTAGGAAAGTAGCTCTGGATTTTGTGTTTGCTATGAAATTAGTGAAGTAGAATTTCAGATCTGCTGCTGTACACAATCTCAGGGGCAAGTCTCCTAATTTTACAAATAACCAAACATAAATTAAATTAAATTAAATTTAAGAGTTGCTGAATAAGATTTGCAGTTAATTTGTTTATTAGTTTTGTACAATAACTACAATGTTTTTTAAAAACCAGTCTAAAAAGTGAAGCGGTTCAATTGATTTTAACCGTTTGTGGTCCAACTATATAACTAAACGGTGGTGGCCTTGGATAAAAGTGTGAGTCCGGTTACTAGTGGCGAACTGGTAACATTTTCGATTCCGACCGGTTTTCGATTTGGTTGAAAGCCGCCAATTTTTTTTTTTTTTTAACCGCTAGTTGTTTTCCCCTTTTTTTTATTTTTTTTTTATTTATGTATTTTGGAATTTAAATAAATCGAAAAGGAAGTTAAACAATAAACGAAAAACTTATATAAATTTGAAGAAATAAGTTTAAAAAATATGTTAAAATTCTATTTTTACAAAAAAAGACTTGATTTTAATTCTAATATTAAAAATTAAAATTCAAAGTTTTAACTTTTAATATTGCAATTAACTTGACTACGTATACTCACATGAAAATCAAAGTTCAAGTAATTCAAATATTTTTGGAGAAAAAATAAATTATAGAATTATTAAAAAAAGGACTTGATTAGAAGTTAAAATATAAAATTTTAACTTTAATTATTGTAATTAACTTTACTACGTATTGAATCAAAGAATCAAAGTTCAAGTAATTCAAATATTTTTGGGGAAATTAAAATATAAAATTTTAACTTTAATTATTGTAATTAACTTTCCTACGTATTTTCATAGAGAAATCAAAAGTTCACTTAATTCTTATAATTACCTTACTTACTTACGTGTATAGTGAAGGTTCTCGATCTCGCTCGATTAGTATTATTACGACAAGAGATTGTTATAATAACTTAGAGAAGAAAAAGATTGGTTATTGATACTTGACAATATTTTTTCACAAATTCACAACTTAAAACTTGAAATTATAAGAGAAGAAAAAGAAGATTAGAGATGAATAGGTGTAATGATTGGTATTGTATGTGATAATATTTATAGGTGTGGAAATAGGTTAAAAAAAATTGAAAAAACTAGTCATTAGAACTGCCGATTCGATTAACTGACCGGGTTTTTTCCAGCGGGTACTTTTTCTAGTCGTTGTTCAGCAACAACCCTATCATTCAAACCATTAATTTCAAACGGTCTTTAAACCGCTGGTTCATCCTTAAGTTTTTTCTTTTTTTTTTAATTTTTCCTAATTAACCTCCAGTTAAAATCAGCTGTTACAATTTGAGGTTTTCCCGGACCGTAATCAAACTGCTGAAAACCAATTCAAGGTTCCAGCTCTACTCATTAACTGTGGTCAATAGTTAACCAAACATTACCTATGAATAAAGAAAAATCGTAAATAAAACCGGTAATTAATCGGTTAATCAAAAACGAATTAACACTTCTATCCCTAAAATATAGGCCATGAATGCAATACGCATAAAGGCCCCAAGTACTTTCTTTCTCAATTTAGGGCCTCTAGATCTTTTTTCCAATCACTACTCCCATTAATTTTCACCATATTTGAAAACTATAAAGCTTATTGCTTATATTGTGAGCTCATTTTGACATGATGATATTATATACTTCAGCTTGTTATTCTTCTTATATTTCTTTAATGATTTCATCAATTCTCTCAATTGAGGTAAATGACTTTAAATGTGTAGTATCGATTACAATGTTGAGCAACTAAAGTTTGATAAGTTTTAGTGTCTCACGTGGAGTTTATTAACAGGGCTAGAAGTTTGGAATTGCAATTATTTCATCTACTATCATCTGAAAATAACATTTCATTTGATTTCTATTGAAAACAACTCATTAGAAGATATTGATTGTAATAATTGTTGGAATAGTTACAAAAATTCGAGCACAAAACTGGAAAAAGAAATATAAAGACAGAAAACAAATAGTAAAACAAGTCGAGTCGAGTAAGCACTCTGTCCGCAAGACGAAATAGCCCCGGTAGTGCCCTTCGGTTCTGACTATTCGTCTCCAAAGATGAAACGACTTCGTCTCTGATATTACAGCACCGTAAATACCAGAGCTCCGGCGAACTAGTTGAATATGAACTGAGCTATGAAATGTTATGCTGAATATGAGTATGTATGTTTATGCTTATGCTGTCGTTCAGGTGTTTTTCGTATGGAAAGTAAAATGTGAACTGGAGCTTCTCACCCTTTTATAGGGTTACCACCTGGGAGGTTACAGCACTATTAAAGAMGTTCTTAAAGGCACCCAACCACTCAGCATCATCCAGCATGAACCTGGACAGGTTCAGCGTGCTGATGCAGAAGTCAGCCAGGAGTCTGGTCAAAGAAACGTCTCCATGCATCATTAAGACGCATGACTTGAACGGTCAGGAGTTTTTCAGACGTTTGAAAACGTACGTACAGGAGTCAGGCGCGTGAAGGTTCAAAAAGGTAATCAGGGTTGAGCCAGAGCCCAAGACGCAAGACCCAAGACCCAAAACCCAAGTCCCAAGTCCCAAGGCCCAGGCCCAGAGCCCAGAGCCCAGAGCCGAGGTCCGAGGTCCGGGTCCGGGCTCGGGCTCGGCTACGCCGAAGGCGGACTGGCGAACCCAAGTCCAAGAGCCCGCGTGAACTTCGTTTACACAAAGCCCACAACACTCACTGGCCCACTCGATGTACATTACAGAAATGTAATCATTTTTAAACTCTCTTCCACATTGACTAACAATCAATGTGGGATAACCGAAAAAGCATTAAAGCATACCGTTCAACTTTCAAGCATCATTTCTCACTCACCAATAAATGRATTTGAGAAATTCAAGATGCTACGATTATCTACACGACACGTAGAATAATCCTACACAATTCATTAACATGAATTATCGCTGTACCATTTAATTAGAATTAATCCAATTTACAACAATAATTAGTTGGTTATTTCTCATCTCAAAATATTTGAAATTAAAGTAATGTGATGTTTAAATTTACATTTCTACTAATAATTGATTTGAGAAACTGCTATGTTTGGTAATCAACTTGAAGTATTTTGAACTATGAAATTATATATTGTGGATTTTTTTTTAATTTCAATTTATAAATATCATCCTATATATTAATACAAAACTCTCTTATCATGTGTGTTTGCTTCTTATACTTTGTTAGGCTAATAAAAATTTCTGTTGATTCGGTTGCTTATATGTCATACGAGTCTAATTTAATATCTTATTTTTATTACATCTTTTTATTATATTTTATCATTTTAATAACATAAGAATCATTATCCTAATAATATACTAATTTATCTTATCATGATAATCTTAATCTTAATCTTAATCCTAATAATAATAAAAAAAATAAGAAAAACTTTTAAACAATACGAATAAAACTAATAAAAAAAAAGAGCAATCTTTATTCTAATACACGCAAAATAAAGTATGGAAATAGTAAATCTAAAAAGAGCAATCATGATTCATTAATAAAACTAATACTAAAAAAAATATAGAAAATCTAATTTAATATTTTTATTGTAATTAATTTTTAAATAATTTGGTTGCTTATGTGTCATTCAAGTCTAATATCTATTAATTTAATATTTTTTATCACAATAATCCTAATAGAATAATAAATTTAGTAATTATCTTTATTATATTTATTGTATAAATAATCTAGTTGCTTATGTGTCATTCAACCTTAATATATACATAACTTAATATATTTTCTAAACGACTCGTTTGCTCATGTACCATCCGATCGCGCGCGCACGCGCACACACACATATTACCATCTATATGTTAAACAAGAAGATCTCTATCCTAAGTGCCTGCCAAGGAATTTCGTGTTGACGTGTAATTCTCAGGTGGTTCGAATGCTTAGTTTACGAATTTTGGAGGTTTTGAGAATTGCTAAAATATAGAAATTATAATATATAACTAATTTAATATATATTTTTTATTATATTCTACCTAACTTAATCTTTAAGTTTTTATTATAGTTTGTATAATATATAATTAAAAACATCAAAATTAGTTTTAATTACAAGACAAACTACTTATAGGATAATGTTAATTAAAAAAAATAATTATGAAAATAATCTAAATAAGTTGTATTTATAAAAGCTAAAATAATTTTATTCTTAGAATTTTAAATATAAATTATAAGTAAATTACGAGTTATTTACAATAATATAAATATGTGGCCAAATATTACTACCGAATTCAATCTAAATATACAAATATAAAATTATATAATAAAAATTAATAAATACTGAGTAGACATCGGTACACACGAATTGAGAATATAACATCTTTCGAAAACTTTAAAATATATAAATAAAAATTATTAACAAACTTAATCTAAAAATTAAAATATAAAATTATTTAATAATAATAATATTTAATTCATAGAATTTGGATACGGGCCCGAGAACTAAACAATCAATCATCGTGTACTTTTGTTTGTGGAAGAGAGATAAAGAAGTTTTGTCGACCAGAATTATATAAGCAAGAAGCAGCAGAAAAATAATGAGAAGAAATAAAATAAACCTTGAGTAGTGAGAATGCAGTTGGACAAGAAATCCAAATTATGAGAATAATTAAAAGACCTGTTCCAATCTTCTTCCCTGCAATCACAAGAAATGCATTTCAGTGTTTTATCAAACCTAAACCCACACACGCACGCACACGCACACACACGTACGGGTCTGTAACGCAGAAAGTGGCTTTGTGAGCAATCTCGCTGTGTATAAGATCGGAGGTGACGGCTGAGAGACGCTGGTAGACCATCTGTGTGAAGTGGTTGAGAAGCGTTGGATCGTTGAGCTGTGTGGCGTTGATGCCGTTGTAATCATCCTCCAACACTTGTTGTTGGCACTGCACCAACACCACTTGCATCATCATCAGCGTTATTAGCCTCCTCCTCATTTCTTATGTTTATGAGCTTTCTTTTTTTCTTTAAAGACTAAAAAATGCAAAAAGGAATGTGTGTGAGCTTATGATATTGCAGTTGACCTGCTTGTTCGTTGATTAATCTATTGTCAACGAGGATATAGTATTATAAAATTATTGACTAATTCAAGAGTCATTAATCCATATACATGCTGTTCTCAACTCTTCTTACTTTCTATTTCTTTTTCCTTAATTTTTAATTTGGTTTTCTTTTGACGACAGATCTTCGTTTTACCAAACACAATTTACTTACAAATCCTTACTATAATTTACTTGTATAGATTTTACCATGTCCTATTCAACTTATTGTTGACTTTTGATATTAGGCGTAGCTTGGTAAACCAATGTAAAATGATCAGTAATCAAGAATCTAATGTTTTACATGAAAATCTAAACCTTGAGGAGAAATGTTCAAACGATTCCTAATGAATCTTATCTCCCTTAGTTACAAGCCAAGATTTATTATAGTTTTTTTGTTATATATATAAGGAGGGTTCAACCCCATTATTTGAGTCGTGGGCCTTTAATATTATTAACCGAATGTATCAGATTTTTTATATGTTTTCTTATTTGATAAAGAATTAATAAGATTATATATAAAAATATTATTATACAACCGATATATAGTAAAAACATTACTATTATATAATAAAATAAAAGTACTGGTTGTATACAAAAAAAACAAAAAAAAACTAGTTCTCGATTTCTCAAATAAGGTTGTGTTCTCATTAAAACCAAAGTGCAGTTGTTTTTATTATATAATAGCAGTGTTTTTAGTCAAATAAAAAAAATATAAAAAATATGGTCCATCAACTTCATTAGATCTAAAACCCACAATTACTATAAGTTCTCATTATATAAATATGGAAAATGTTATGATAAATTTATTATTTTTAAGGGTACAATGCCCTCATCTAAATATCCAAAATAGATCTGTGACACCTTATATAATTAGGATATATATTTATGCACTGTATCATTTCCAATTTGGGCCGTAAACTACTATAACACGTCACATTTTCATAGGCTTTTTTTCTTTGTCTGTTCTTTCTTTCTTTCTTTCTTTCTTTTTTTCTTTCTTTCTTTTTTTTTGGTCAAAACTCAAGAGCAGTTTTTGTAATTATCCCTTTATTTACTA
>BMAC01000468.1:288122-306540 GCA_014905375.1 Phtheirospermum japonicum
TGACGGCCGTGGCCGTCAGCAAATAAACCCGTCAGAGAAAGAGCGGGAATTTTCCCGCTTAATTATCCTGATGGGCAAACCCGTCAGGATATAATTTTAATTAAAAAAAATAAAAATATATATATGCTGACGGGCAAGCCGTCAGCAATTTATTTAAAATATAATTTATAATATTATAATTATAATACATATAAAATAATATTATATATTTATAATTTAATTAATTATTTATAAATATAATATAATACAAATTATACATTTATAAATATAATATATTAATTATATATTTATAAATAATATTATATATTTATAATAATAATATATTATTATTTATATACAATATATAATAAATATATATTTCAAATAATATATATTTATAATTATTTATAAATATTTATATTTATAATATATATATATATATATTTATTATAAATATATTTATAATAATATTATGCATTTATATATTATTATTCATAAATATAATCTACATTTATTAATATAATAATTATATATTTATAATAATAATATATTATTATTATTTATATATAATATATAATAAATATATATTTATAATTATTTATAAACAATTATATTTATAATATATATATTTATTTATTTATTATAAATATATTTATAATAATATTATTATGCATTTATATATTATTATTCATAAATATAATCTACATGTATAAATATAATATAATTAATTATAATTATAATTTATAACTTAATTTATATCTAATATATATTAAAAGTATATAATCTTTCACAAGTAATCAACTTGGCGAGGCGGTAACACCACTCCTCAATTTGCAAGAGGTCTGGGGTTCGAATCCCACCCATGCCACATGTGGGGAATTAAATTAAAATAGGTTGGGTTGTGGGTTCGGTTGGGTTTCGGCGGGCTGGGCTAGGCCCGCCCAATTTTTTTTTATAATATTTGAAAAATGCTGACGGGCGCTACCCGTCAGCATGCCGTCTGTATTTCTGACGGGTACGTAAAAGCCGTTTCCTTTTTTATTAGAAATTTAGGTTAGAAGGGTGCCTCTGTCATTTTTCTATGTTATATAATTCCCAAGGTCCTTACCAAAACTATCTCCCATATTTTCTCGTCCTTTTTCTTTCTCAAATCCTCACGCACCATAAAAACCTACCCTCTCTCTCTTCCCCTCTACACTTTCAACCTCTCCCGCACCACCACAACAATGAAGAAAAATAAAACTCCATCCACTGTGTCGTCACCGCCAACAACACACTCCATCGTGCTGCCGCTCCGCCCCATCATAGGAAAAAAAAAATAAGACTCTGGGCGACGAAGTGGGTATAGAGCAAGCAAGGACCAAAGTTCACCGACAAAAGAGCGTTCATATGGGAATAAGTATCAATCACTGAAATTCGATGACTGAGGATTGCAGCGGCGCAAATAGAAGATTCCGATCTAGGTTGGAGTTCCACATTCAAGGTTTTGCATTTCTTGATCCCAATGAGTTCAGATTTGGTTCCAGGTGGGTTTTCCATCATGGAGTCGCAAATTGTTAGGCAGCGGGTGAGGAAGCGTGATGCCGGTGTGCAGATTTGTTGAAATTAGGGTTGTCGATGGTGGAGAACTGGTTGGGTTGGGTTGGGTAGATTAAGGCTATCGATCCAGTGCTTTTTTGAACATTACACAGTGATTCTGCAAGTATTTGTTGGTGCTTTCATTCAAATATAATTGTGTTGGTGATAGTGACAAGTGCTTCTAAATTCTTTCTTTTATAATGAAAGTGTGTAGGTGACAATAGCAAGTTCAATGTTCTGAGGTTTTTTTTTTTTTTTGAATGATTTGCTAGAATAATTGTTGGAGATGGTTTTTATACTTTGGCACGATGCTTTCGACCAATAATACTTTTATTTCATGTAAAAACTAAATGAAAATAGTTTTTTTTTAATTACATTTAAGGTGTTTTTCATACTTTGGCATGATGCTTTTCTTGGCTAATAATACTTTCATTTCAGGCCAGAAATTAAATCAAATTATTGTTTTTTAATTACATTGTAGGTGCTTTTTATACATTGAGGCGATCCATTTTTTGGCCAATAATACCTTTATTTCAGACCGAAAACTAAATAAATTAGTGTTTTTTTATTGCATTGGAGGTGTACTTTCCTTGGCCAAGAATACTTTTATTTCAGGTCAACAACTAAATCAAATTAATGTATTGCTGATTCAATAGTAAAAACATTGTTAGTATAGTAAAAAAGCACTGCAACTACATAAGAAAAGCATTCTTAGTGTATTACTGGTTCAACAAAAAAAGTATTGTTAGTGTAGTAAAAAAGCATTGGAATTATATAAGAAAAGTAGTCTTAATATATTAAGAAAAGCAGTCTTATTATATTATAATATTAATACATGAGTAATCTGCTTAAGAACGCCATTAGTTTTTTTAATCTCATTTTTAAATAGATCAGTAAATTTTATGGAAAATTTTTGTTTCCTTTTAAAAGAAAGAAAAAATAAAATAAAATCTTTTTTTCCTTTTAAAAGAAAAGGAAAGATAAAATACAGTTGTCAATTAGTCTAATTTACCCCTACTGACTTTCTTACACTGCCGCCTTTATGTTCTTACCTTTTTTAAAAGCACAATTTTCATTTAATTTTAGCCATTCATCTGATTTTATTAATGGTGGGGATTTGTTCCTAGGTTCACAAATAAGAGCATGTTCTAATTGGAATATATATATAAAGCGTAACTTGTAATTTGATGGTAGTTTTTATATATAATTTCGTTTGGTTAATATTGATATTGTCTACAAGGGGTTTCGTGTGGATTTGGCTCTTTCATTAAACAAAACCTGACAATAAAACTGCCACGGTGTTAAAAGACCTTTTGAGAATTCAGTTGTATAATGAGATTTAGTTCCGTTTGTTCTGATATTCCAAATTCTGAATTTGTCATTCAGAATCTAAGTATTTGTTTGTATTATATTTAGCTCTGACCTAAACAAGCATCAAAGCTAAATCATAAATTGTGCATATAAATCATTGTTCCTGATTTATTTTCGACCTGAATAAGTATTTAGTGAAACCATAACCATATAAAATCATGCCTCATAAACCATGTATGTATATCTATTTTTGGCCTAAACAAGCGTCAGGTAAAAACCATAATCATATGAAACCATAAAACTATAAACCATACACTCATATACATCTCCAACCTAAACATGTGTTGGGTATAAACCATAACCATATGAAACCATAAAACCATAAGTCCATAAACCATACACCCATATCCATCAAGTGTCAGGTAAAAAATCACAATCATATAAACCCAAAATAATTACTACTACAAAAAATGGTTTTTACAACAGTTATTTTTAGTATTTTACATCGGTTCCAGAATGATGTAGTGTCGAGTGTTGTAAAAGGTCTGGCTAATTTACATAGGTTGTAAAACCGATGTAATTAATGATTTTACTACATCAATTGTTAATCAACCCGATATAAAAAGTATTATTGAACGTCAAACGCCCGATATAAACGTAGGCACATTTACATCGGTTAATTAACAACCATGTAATATGTGTATACACTTACATCGGTCATTAACAGAACAGATGTAAAAGAACATTATTTTCACGTCGGTTTATAATATAACCGATTTAAAACTGCAGTTTTTTTTTAACTTGTCCATTTTAGGCGGATCCACTCCCAGAAAAAAATCCTTTTACTACATGCAATTAACAACTCTTAAATAATCATTGTGAAAAAGCGGTCCGGTGGAATTTACATCGATTATCGTCAAACGCGATGTAAATGGTTGATCAATGACAACAGTTCAAGTTACAACCATTGTAAAGAGTCGTAGTAAAATATATCATCTAATCTACCTCAACAGTTTTTTTTTACAACTGTTGTAGACAGGCGTAGTAAAATATATTAGTTTAATTAAGAACAATCAATTAAATTAGGACATACACACACACAATAGGTCAGTCGCAACAAGAATTGTTTTTCTTATAATTTTCTCTTAATATTGTTGAGTTTTAGTTCATTAAGGATTAAGCAGAAAGATCGTTGATAATTATATTTAATTTATATGCGACGTAGATTGCATCATCTTGAATCCTCGTAACCAAAAACCAATTATAGGAGCTCATGTTTCCTCTCGTCAATTCATACCAAAAGGCAGAAACATCAAACGCATCATCTTGGGGCATTGGGGGAACGCCATTGCTATCAAGCCGGAAACTTCTTCAAATAAGCATTCATTCCCCCGAATTTTTTTGCCACCAAGTCGGCAAGTGAACGTCCGGTCGGCGAAGACGCTCAAAGTAGTGAAAAACTCGAGCACAAGTTCGTGGTACCCGAGAAGATCCATCCAGGTGAACGTGGTGCACCCAGGCCCCTCGATATACCTTAAGACGACTTCGTAATGTTCCAAGCCCTCTTGGGCCAGTTCCTCCACATCATCTAAATTGATCGCTCGATGCATCATGAATCCCCAATTTCTAATTGAAACAAAAACCTTTCCCTCATCTTTCGAATCGATGGGAAATGAGGCCTTGTATTTGGATGAAATATGTTTCCTTTTTCCCGCCCGAGACATAGTGAAACAAAGTTGAAGCAAACAGGGTCGAAAAAGATAGAACTTAGAAGGGTGTGCTCTTTGGGGAATTTCATCAAGTAAGTGGTGTGCAAGATTTACAAAGAGAAATCTTGGAGGAAAAAGAACAAGAGAAACACCAACCCAACCAAGTAATTCTAATAAGGCAAAAACAATGAGTAAGCTCAAGCGAAGTACCTCAATTTTCAAGCGAAGAAACGTCAACTTAGGACGAAATAGGCTCAGGCCATTTTGTTGTGGAAGGAAATGGAAGAAATTGGTAACCAAAAATTGAACGGCGGTTGAAAGTAGCCGAGATTTGTAGACCGGGGATGGAGGGTTGCCAGAAAATGAGTGATGTCGTCGAAATTATAAGAAGCAAGAGAGAGCAAGAGAAAGTTTGTTGGGGTGCTTGGGAAATTAAAGAAGAGTGAGAGAAGAGTTGGGTGGTGGTGGTGTATTTATAGACCAGGAAGCGGGTTGGGGCAAAAAGGGCGTGGGTCGGGTCGGAAATCCAGATTTTTGAGTCAGTAACCAGGTCGGGTTTGGGTCCGTGTCAACAGGGCGTCGATCTATGGGCCATCAATCGAATTAACAAAGAGTTTTCTTCAATATCAATGCCCAATCGATGGGACATTGATGAGTAGGAAGGAGAGTTTGTATTGGCAAGGCATCGATCGACAGGCCATTGACGAGTATAAATGATTGTCATGTTGCTTTACAGTGAATACAAACCAAGCTCAGTTGATGTTTTTAAGTTTGTCGTTGTTCACGTCATGTTGGTATAAGGCTATTGAAGATACGTTTCAAACTTAGGCATGCAGCACGTAATGTGCCCATGCTTAATAGAAATATCTTTGGACAAAGGCGGACGTCGAGTGTCTCGAGCATTTTACAATGCATTATGGTGGTTCAATAACCTTCTCTTCAATATTACAAGACTGGTCAATCTTGGGTAGTTGAGCATCAAAATTTCATTACATTTCCCAGTGATTTACAATCACTAGAAAAAGATAAGTTCACTTTACAAATTCATTAGCTTTTTCAATGATTTCTATACCATCTTTGTCACCAAAACAACTAGTGAATCTAAGATTTCACCTACATCAAAAAACCCATTTAAAAAGTTAAAAAGGAAAAAAAAACCAATAAAAAAAAATTAAAATCAAATAAGATGAAACAAAAATGAAACACGATGAGTTTGTGTACATAGGTATCAAATGAACAATCCCATGAACAAACACGAACTACTCAACATGAAATGAATTAACAATATTTCAATTAATGGTCATTAATTTCAAATGAATAATCCAAGAACTATGTTATATCCACGAAAAATAAATTTTGCAGTAAAACTACAATAAAATGAAGAAATAACACATGACAAGTTTTAAAAATGCAATAGTGCTTACCTATAATAAGTGACACTTTTTGTAAGGAAAAGTGACAGAGTTTATAGAGAAATTGATACTTTTCTATCGCATGCTAAGGCATGCAGCGGTCACTGGAGATCGCAGTCATTGACCGAGAATCATAATTGACAGGTCCCTCACCATATCAACACCATAATACCACAATAGAAAATCTAATTCACATAAAGATTATGACTATTTGCAACATTGATTAGGGTAAATAAAATTATAAATTAGAAAAGTAATTACCTTTGCAAATCGATGGCGACAAGTGAAAACATAGTAGCATGGGGTTTGGCGAAGAAAACATCAATTGCACTGATAGCGGCGGTAGATCTGATTGATGGGTGAAAGCGCAACGTCAAATTGGGAGGTACGAACATGGCTGGAACTTTGCCTTGGATGGAGGTATTGAGGGCGACGAAGATGGTGTTGTGCACGACGTTTTGGGGGTTGAGATATTCTTTCTAGGGCTGAGGTTTTGCAACGGTATGGATGTGTTGGGGGGCCGAGACGCAACGTGAATCACTGGCGGAGGCGTGGTGTTAAATCGGCGACAGTTGGCGGAGTCGTGGCTGAAAGAAGAAGGAGAAGAAGAAGAAGAAGAAGAAGAAGAAGAAGAAGAGATATTTTATATAAATTTGACTAGGCTGATAATTATTTAAAAAGAAGAAGAGGTACTTTATATAAATCTGACGAGGCCTGATAATTATTCAAGGGTCCAACAACTTAGTCAATACATGACGACCTCCACCACTACCCACTTGGAGGCCGTTGTGCATTTACTGAAATACATGAAAGAGTTACCTTCATTGGAACTTTTTTATACCGCAAATTTTCAGTCTGAATTTGAAGACTTTAGTGATATGAATTGGGCTACCTATCTTCACAGTCGGAATCATACACATTATGTATCTTCTCTGACAGCGCCTTGAAAGAAAGAAGAAAAAACAATATCTATGTCTTCCGCGGAGGATGAATATCACTTTTGGCGGCTGCGGTGTGTGAGTTGCAACGGATTTATTACCTCTCGCAGGATTTGTCTCTTGTGTGCTCGTTGCCTATCCCACTCCATTGTGATAATCGGGTTGGGCTTCACATCACTGCAAACTCAGTCTTTCATTAACACACCAAGAATCTCGACATCATTGTTTAAAGACGGCTTTGTGCTTCCCCGGAACATCACTTCTCATTTTAAGGTGGCTGATGTCTCTTGCGCTTTTATTCATTATTAGTTAGTTGCTGCTACTGCATATGCCATTTATGATTAGTTTGTAGTCTTTCGCAAACACGTATATAAATGGTCACTAGTTTGTATCTTCATTTTCTTAGTTGAATGAAATATAAAATTTCTTAAAATTCTCTATGCAATGTATGGATGGGTTTTTCGATTCTCTCAATATAAGCAAATAGAAAGGTTAAAACAAACATTATTCAAATTGATCGTAGTAGTTTGAGAGGGGCAAAAGTGTAATTTATTCCAGAATATTTTACAACATACAATCAAAAAATACATATTGTGCGTATATCCATCTAAACTGGCTCACTACAAGTACTCTAAGCAAAATCACAATCATAAAGTTCAACCAATGGTGCTAATTATAGTAATTAAGCTTATACAGGCTCATCTATATATCTTTTGCCTAATGTACACAATCACATTGCTTACCTTATGCAGACCCTCTCAAACTAGCAAAACATCTGCTTTTTGTGCAGATTTAAGTGGGATGCTGTAATTGCTCTTTCTGAAAGTCGATGCACAGATGAAAGCGAATTTCGCATTTTCAAACATGTTTCTAAATTCTACTCGCTTCATTAAGTTTACCTATTAAGGTTTAAGTGTTACTTCTTTTGGAAAGTTACCATACCAATGAAAGCTACGACACGGAAAGCTGCACCAGCAAGAATCAGCAAACATAAACGAAGCGCCCAATGATTAACATTGTAGCCGTACCTCATCAGCGCACCACAGCGTGTTAGGAGCCACACGCCATAATACCTGCGATCATAGTGTAATCAGTAAACATAGAGTAATTTTCTTTACTTTTTTAAACACACACACCAACAAACAACGACGATAATAAATTTTGAACTGACACATTCTCCAAAAATGAGAAGAAAGAAAAAAAAAAAGAGCCTACACACTCAAATAGTAAACTAAGTGCTCCTTAGTGTGTAAGAAACCTCAAGTAATGAGGAAATTATGGCGTACCGTTGGGAATTCGCAATGACAAATGCTTCTAGAGCCCACTTTGGATAACAAAAGTTGGCTAAATCTCTCACGAATCTGCTTGAGTTCAATTGAGTTGAAATAAGGGTCAACACCACCGGAAGTAATACCGAACACTGAATGAAGCAAAAGCTCAAATCATTCACGATCATAGAAGTTGAATTAATGGTTAATTACAAAAAGTACCCTTGAGTTTGATCTAATTAACAACAACAACAAAAAAAAACTCTTTCAAAATTAGGAAATTACCCCCGAAATTTATTATTACCCCTTCCATAAGCAAAAATATTTCAAAGGCTGCCTTCACATTTATAAAAATATTACAGTTAGCCTCTTAACTTAAATTTAACACTGACTCATACCTCACGCATACTTTTTGTAATTTTGAAAGTTAGTGATTTCTTGTAATTAGGTCAACCTCAAGAGTACATTTTTGTAATTATTCCCACAAACTAAATCTAGGTATCTTCTATCAAGAAATGAATTGTTACCAACTGAGAAGGACCAGGTTCAAGAAAGATGGCCAACGCATAAGCTATACCCGTTACACAATAAACGAGACATAGCAAGACAACATAGTTATCCGCAAAGGATGATCTTGGGTTGCTGAAGAAATAAAACATCGAGAGATAGACCACGGGCTTTATGAGTGTGTTGAATAGGTCGACTGTGTCCTTGGAAATAAAATGAGCCAGGCTGCTAATGCCAGACGCACTTTCTCTCCAGTATTGTAGTTTGTCCTGAGAAAACGTCCGCAAAGCCGCAATCTTGCAAAGCAGAGCTGAAATTGGCAACAAACTAGATATGAGATTGTTAATAAGTGGGACCGCGAAATTAGGATTAATTACAAATATACCCTTGAGGTTCGGTTAATTACAAAAATACCCAGTTTTTTTTTTCATAATTACACAAATACAAAATCCTAAGAATATACTTCTCTAGGCAAAGTCATGTCTTAAAATTAAGCTGTCATACTCAACAATTAAGTTTAACAAACAACAGTATTCTAATTTTAAAAAAGATGAATAATGTAAGCTTTATGATCTATAGCTAAGCCAAATTGATTAATAGTATAATATGTATCAACTTTAAACACAAGGAGCAAGAAATATTTATGAAACTTACAAACAGCAATTATCGTATATGTATAAGCACCAAAACCGAAGGTGGCATCACTCGCTGTAGTAAGTGATCCCAAGCAGGCCCCAGCAATTAGGAGGATCAGATAATCCACTGCTTGTGTCTTCGCTTCTCGCATTCGCTGCTTACTCAACCTGAGATTTCCATTAGATATAGAGAAAATTACAAAGCGGTTTTGTTGACATAAAACAGTTATTCAACCAAACTGAGAATCTAACATTTGATAGCCACACAATTTTTTTATTTAAAATTGAAACAAATGTCAAAGTCAGTACTTGCAATTTTGAAAGATAATATGATTAAAGTGTAACTAGGAAACCTCAGAGGTACTTTTAATATGGGTTAATTAAGAAAATATCCTTGATGTTTGACCTAAATACCAAAAAAAAAAATTAAAAATAAAAAATTACCGTGAGATATTATTTTGTCATGCATTTATCCCCTTTATAACCAAAAAAAATCAAAACTCGCCTTCACATTTATAACAATATTACAATAAGCCCCTTAGTTTTAACACTAAATCAAACCTCACGTGTATTTTCTGTTATTTTGAAAGTTACTTGGGTTTATTGGTAATTAGATGAAATCTCAAGGATACCTTTTGCAATTATCCCTTTTAATAATTCACCCTATTAAACATATACAATATTATCTAAGAAAAATGAAAAAAACAGCCCTTGCACAATTGTAGGAACCAACTTTTGTCAAATCGAAGAAGAAGTTATGTACCTTCCAAGAAAGTACTTGTACTGTAAGAAAATATTTGGGGTTCTTCGGTGGGACAAATCAGTCGACTTCAAAAAGTTGTGTTTTATCCTGTCTCGCTTACGCTGCACATTGGCTTTAACATCTTGCCACACTTCCCTGGCAAAGGATTGTTCGTGAACGTCTGATCCAGGAACATCATGACCCTGATGATCATCAATATCCACCGTTTGGATATCATTACTTCCAGCAGAATTATTAATTCTCATATCGGGCGGGATAGGATAACCGTTATGCATCATCCACCTAACGGGCAGTTCGGTGTAATTCACGCCTGAGCTTGAGCTCGTCTTAATCATCCCCTCTAAAATGTCGATAAAGTAATCCGGAGGATTAACACGGTCCGGGACGATGATACCAAGACTGGAAAAGTACTCTTCAGCTTTTCTTGCGGGCCCGTGATAGACGGTAAGACCTCCTTTCGCTAGAAGCACCAAATCATCAAACATTTGGAACAATGTATAGCTGCAGAGAGAAAATAAATAGTTAACTAACACGGAAACTGGGGTTCTTTATAATTAGGTCAAAAACCTCAGGGGTACTTTTTGTAATTAACTCGTTAACTTTTATTTGTAAACACTACTGTCATTTGATCCAAAATTATGTTTCCTCTTCTGCAACAAGAAATCACATCCTCTGATAGAAAAAAATTTCGCAAAAAGAAAAATTCACCCAATTGGACAAATCACTTTCCATCCACAAAGTACCAAAATTACAATATATTGTGGTAAAATTTTTTTTACCTTGGCTGATGGACAACCATACAGATATTAACCCCCTCAAGAGCTTCTCGTCTAAGTGCTCTAAGAAGTAGCTGGGACGATGAGCTGTCCAATCCGGACGTGGGTTCATCCAAGAACAATAACGATGGTTCCATTACCAACTCAATACCAACGTTCACTCGTTTCCTCTGCCCACCCGAGATGCCTCGTTTCTCAACTGTTCCAACTAAGGAACCCCGAATTGCCTGCAATCCCAACGAGTCAATGACCCTTTCAACGGTAAGAACCTTGTCTGGCTTTGCTAAATCTGCAGATAGTCTTCACAATTTTAAAAATGTAAATGTAGTTAATAATTTATGTGTTGCTGTGGGTTAAATGGGATGAAAATAAAGATCAAGTCAAGAGAGAGGGGGAAAAAAATCTTCATTGGAATAGACACTAGTCAATAGAAAAAATAAATACAACAGCATCTATTGCATTTATTATCGGTTTGCTTTGGTGAAAGCATTTGATCTAACTTTGTAGTGTAATTTATTTAAAAGATAATTAAAAAAAAAAGGAAGAGTAAAAGAAAAAGAAAAAAAACAAATAGGAGAGGTGAGGAAGTGGTGGGAGATAGTACTGAAAAATATAATGAACGATCAATTATACATGCTCAACTATTAATGCTAAATTTAAAAGTGTTCAAAACCTCATAAAAGTGACTTAGCTCAGAGTCGAATAAGGAATAATTGGTTGATGTATAGTAAGTAAAACAACCAACGTAGTTAGTTGAGCATACAAGGATGCAAGCTGCATCCAAGATACTGTTATTAACGTTTCAATTTGTTATAGGATTTTCATGATTGGTTTCAGAAGACTATGAGCATAAGCGAAGCCCAAGCCACCTATTTGTTTTTTGTTTCTCTCTCTCTCTCTCTCTCTCTCTTCTTTCTTTCTTGCTTTTGCTATTCGTAGCATAACAATAAAATGATATTGAATTGCAAACGTTAGTGGGAAGAACGAGTAATAATCTAACTGCATGTCTAAATTTTATATTACCAGATTGTAGGAACAGTGTTTTTAAGTAATTTAACTATGTCTTTAAGTAACTTTTATTAAAAAAAAAAAGGAAAGAAATTAAAAAAAAAAAAAAGGAAAGAAAAAAAAAACGACGTACCTGCACCTTGCACTAAACCACAGATTTTCCTCCACAGTCAAATTCCCATGCACGATATCATCTTGCGGAACAAAACCGATGATTTTTCTATAAGAGTGGATTGAAACTGACTTCCCATTAATTAAAATCGTGCCGTTAACCATGAAGCCAACTGCTTTTCCCGTCAGAGCCGAAAGAAGAGTTGTTTTCCCAGCTCCCGACGGGCCCATGATAGCCGTAATCCGGCCCGGCTTTATCTTCCCAGTGACAGCCCGCATAAGATTTTTATGTTTCCCTTTCAGTGTGACTGTTAGGTCACTGAAAGCAATCTCGATCAGTGGCCTTTTCTTGGTCTCACTATCTGTGGCCATCGAAATCACACCCGAGAACGTAAGATTCTTATTTTGCTGCTGCTGAGCTTTCTCTCTCTCTAGCCGCGAATAAGCGTACTTGAAAATCTGACTGCGAGTGTGAATTTCTTTTTCTTTTTGATTTTTCTTCTTCACATTTTTATTCCTAGGCTCCGCCGAATCAAGAGCCTCGGATGTGTCGGTTGGTAAATGAGAGACGGTTGATGTAGATGGGTATAAATCACCAGTTTCTTCTGCGTGGCCAAAGATTTGAACTTCGTCTGGATTTTTGAAGGATCTTCTGGAGAACTTGTC
Organism: Phtheirospermum japonicum; assembly: GCA_014905375.1. Lineage (NCBI taxonomy): Eukaryota > Viridiplantae > Streptophyta > Magnoliopsida > Lamiales > Orobanchaceae > Phtheirospermum > Phtheirospermum japonicum. The sequence goes on from BMAC01000468.1 coordinate 300,784, forward strand.
GGAAATTTGAGATTGTAACTCGACGGCCCGTTTCTTAGCGGCCTCTTTAGCGGATTTCCACCTGGCGCGAGCTTGTGTTTTCTCCCTAGCAGTTCGTGCAGCTGCTTCTCTGTATTTGGCGTATCTTCGTTCTCGGGTTGTGAGGATTTGATCCGAACAGTTGTATATAATCAGCAGAATGGTGCTCAACGCAGCCTGAAACAAAGATTAAGAAATGCTATTTAAAAGGTCGCATGTATTAGTATGTTCTTAAAGAATGTAGGTGGTTGCTTCAAAGTAGAGATGTAAAATTTAAGAACTTGGCATTCATTATGAACAAATACCAAAGGATTGCCAAACAATAGGAAGAGAACAACTTACGATGAGCATAACACCGTAAGCGTGAATATTTTGACTTTCTGCGTTGGAATCGCATGTGGTCAGTGTGATGCATCCTGCGAATTTAGAGTTCAAGACACAAGAACATGCATGTTGATATAAGTTCTATACACAAGATCCACTTTTTAAATCGTTGATAATCCTTAACAAGACATGTTCTTTAAGAAACTTACGTTTCTCATCCGTAGATCCCATTGGGCAGTAATTCCTGAAAATTAAGAACCAAGCATCAGCACTGAAATCATTTTTAAAAAAAATCTTGAGTCCAAAATTTTAAAATTAAACAGTTTTTGGAGACGTAAATAACTACCCACTGCTACAAGGTACTCTCTCGGTAATTGTTGGACAATATGAACCGGCATCACAAAACACCTCATTGTTTGAACGAGCATCGGCCCAAATATTCGCACCACCACAAGTATGATTCGGCAGTCCTGATGGAAGTTGGTAAGAATATCTGAAAAGTTTATACATTAATGAGTTATTCACATCATTGGCAAATATTTATTTTTTTTAAAAAGCATTGTTATAACACAAAGGATTGAACTTACGGTTCACATCTGCCTGTACTTCTGTTGTGAGTGGCGAGCGGGCAGTAGGAACCCAATGGACAAGCTACAAAGTTATAATTACAAATAATAATAATAATTAAAAAAAATATCTTGATCCGTTATTGGATATCTTTCTCGAAAAGTTAAAACAAAACTGAAAAGTAAAAGGTTGAGAAGGACTCACGTATCATGCAAGTGATACCGGTGGGGCAAAAGAAGCCCTCACAACAGGAGCCGCAATCGGATACTCTTGTGGGTATGGCCCGGGAATTTTGTAGGTCGACCGGCTCATCGGGCCCGATTGAACACGCCCATCCCGGCTCACAACCGGCGACCCAATGCGACGAATTGCAGTTCCTGTTTGGCCTCCCACCGTTCCGTAAGCTATCCAGATACTCTGAAACTTCTATTGCTGTACATAATCGTCGAGTAACATCTGCAAATCAAGATAAAGTACAAAAGAAATTTAAAAAAAAATAAAATGATGAATTTTGAATCCATAAAATCGGAAATCGAATAGTTTTCCAATCCCTCCCCACACCTCCAGTTCTGGCCAGGCAAGCAGTCAAGAAACTCGCATCCGAAGAATAATTGAAAGCTTTATTCCATTCAGCTTCCCTAAAATAATAAATCACAACAACCCTTCATCACAAACAAAAAAAATAAAATCCACACGAAAGTTTCTCTAAAAACATGATTGAAATTCAGAAAACAGTAATGAAGGAGAAAAGAATAAGAGGAATACGGATTCTGAATACAAAAGCTGTAATCTTGGACGAATCTACTAGATAGAATATCGGCGGTGAGGTTTTCGAGACTGTTATAAGCTGCTGCTGTGAGGAAATCAGGAGACGCGGGAAGTGGTGGACTAAACTGTTCAAACTGGCACTGCACCAACCGCAGAGAGCTGTATTGGAGGAAAAGGATGAGGATGAATGTAATACGAGAAGCAAATGTGATCTTGGACGACCCCAGCTTCCATCTGCTCATTCTTCTGCGGAGCTGTTTTCGTTTATAAATTTGGAAGACAAACACAGTGTTGATATTTGCCTGCAATTTGGAACTTGGACTAAGAGCAACTTTGAATTTAATGGAGGGAGGGGAGATGGGGACTGACCGGAGAGGAAGACAAAAAGAAATGAAGAAAATCCCCCTACTTTTTTGCATCTTGCGCGTGAAATATTAATTAAATTCGAGTATTTTTCAAACACAGGTTAATTAAATATTTGTATTTGGTTATTATATATATAGTTCGTAGTTGTTTGAATATTTAGAATTTTCTGAATGTGTATTTAATTGATTATTTATGGCTTCTATCTTTGAAACTTTACACAATAATCGAGATATATATATATTATATGCTACATAACTTAATGTAAAAATATAATTAATTCAAGTAAAGATAACCAATTAATAAATCAACAATTAACAATAAATTCGACTTGATCATCAATTACCGCAATAGGAGAGGTTAGCAAGTAGGGCAATTAATGAGGTGCTCCACTTTGTCCCAAGAGAAAACAATAATAGAGGATTGCATATTCGCATTTAATATTTGGGAGGTTGCCGATTGTGCTATGCATGATTATTACGTGTACTTGAATAAACATTTTTATGTGTTAATTAATCTAACCGAGGAGGAAAGAGGGTGAATTTTTTTATTATTATTTTTTTTTAATTCAACATTGTACTTATTGTTCTTCCTGTATATATTTTTAAGCACATATTCTAATCGTTCGCATGTATTTTTTGACCTAAAAAGTGATGGTCACACCTGATCAATCTATCATTTAAAGTATATTTTAAGGAGGAAATCATAAAAAGGTGTCTTCTAGTTTTTAGAATAATTGATTTACTTTCTTTGACTACTATTATAAAACCTTTCTCAAAACACGCCTAAATTTTGTCTTCGTTTGATAAATAGTACTACATCTATTTACATAATCATAACGGATGGGTTATGAGACCAATATTTTTGGCGAACAATCCTGTGTTTAGATCGATGGCAAAATCGAAATACATTTGCCATGGAGTTGTGGTCAGACGCATAACCTCTGATCGGGTTGGAGCAATAGTCGTCACGATATAAAAGCAAACATCGGTTATGATATGATCCATTAGTCCATCTGACTAAATATTATAATATATTAGTATTTTTTACTGTGATATATTGATTTTTATAATCTAAAGTATTAATTTTTCATAAATCTCTAACACATACTATGATTGATTTTTATACTATGATATATTGATTTTTATTATAATATATTTATTTTTTCACTATAATTTATTGGTACGAAATTTTGGTCACGAATGATCTGTTAGTCCGGTTTAACAAGAGTGTTGTCATAGTGATAGGTCATCATTGTTAGATTATTTAACACAATATTATGATGTATTGAAATATAATGAGTTTTCATACATTTCTGACGCGATACTAGAATCACTTCAAAATAAATGACCTTATGTAACACATAACTTTTTAAGACTTTTCAATTTATAATATTAATGTAACACTTCTGTATATATAACATTACATTTAACACTTTTTAATAAGTAATATTTATTAGATAGTACTTTTATATAAATAACACTCACTTTTGTAAGGTTAGAATGTGTGCTTAAGAACACATACATGAAGAACAATAGAGCCAAACATAAGTGAAATAAGTACAATAATCTGAACAAGGAAAGAATCTCTCTTTGCGCCTGCATTAGATTGATTAACATATAGAATATACATAAGTACACATAGCAACACAATTCATATATTTACCTTACTTGTAATTCTAGCTTAAGTAATACTGTCAGCAACCTCTCGTTAGTCGAACAGTGAACCAGACTCCTTCCAGTTCACATGGAACAACACCTCGGATTTCTTTCAATTTTGTTGTTATCAACTTCCCGTTGATTCGTACAGTAACTATTATATTTCCCACAACTCAAACTTTCTTGTCTTACTTCTCAAGCAATTTTTCGATCTAAACCTTACGCTCTTTTTCTCATTAATAAAAAGATATTTATTATTAAAGAGGTGTTTATTTAAAGGCCTAGAGAGTGTGTGAATTTGTAAGGAAGGGAATTTCCAATATATTTTCTTAATCTTGAATAGTTGAGTTGAGCTTCTTTCTTTATTAGCTTGATTGATTATTTTCTCTATTAACACAATCCTTCCATCCAGTTTGCGTTCCTCACAGCAAATCATTTCCATCTTGATAATTAAATCATTATCAATTAATATCTTCTTACCTGAAACATTCAATCAAATCAAGCACAGTCCGAATAAACTGAGTTTTTAATACAATCACAATAAATAAGGCAAGATAGTTGTTGGAACAATGCATCCGGACACAATCAAAAAAATTATGATCAATCATGTCAATCTTTATAAGCACACAACTTTTATAAGTAACACTTTTTTAGATAACACATTTATATAAATAACACTTCTAAGTAATTAATGAAGACCACTCAAAAGCATAAGAACCCACAATGAAACTCAAAGCAAGGCAAAATAAGAAATTAAAGGTAACTAAAGCAAGAAAAATAGCAATCAAAGAAAGATTAAGCATACTATTAACCAATGTAATAAATGAACCCGAATCTTGAATATTGTGAAAATTATGCTATTTTATCGTTTGGGAAATAAGCTAAGAGCACCTCCAATGGGACACTATGAATTCTCAATGACATGATAAATATATTATAAATATTTAGAAATCTTCTCCAATGGTAAATGTGAACTGTGTAAAATACTTAACTACTATTGGTGGAGAGGAGAGAGAAATAAATTAATTAATATTAATGGGTGAATAAATAAGGTAAATTATTAAATAGACAATATCTAGCACACCATCTAGATGTAGATGGTGTGCTAGACATTGTCTACATTTTTTCTTGCCACATAAGAATTTTAAGCTTATGTGGTCCCACTGGAGATGCTCTAATGAATAAGTGTCTCCAAATTAGTAAAAAATTTGTGTGGATCCATCGTATAGTTTATTTGTTAGTTATAAATCTAGTTTTAAGCTAAATAGATCCATTATTTTGTCAATCTTGAAATGGTGCAAAAGTTCAGAATTTGGATGGGTTTATTTCATAATTTTTGTGTGTTTTGAAAAAGCATGAATATGAAGAGTTATTGTCATCTCATTATAAAGCATACAAAATGCTTAGTACTTTAATCCGATTAACAATTATGCGACTCTTATATCCTGTACTTGGGGATTTTTTGCAGCTCCTTGCAATCTGCCAATGGAACAAAACGACATAAAAAAATACACTGAAAACCTCATTCAAATGCAAACGAACAAGGTTAAGCGTTTCTTCATCAAGCTTGGTGAACAAACAGTGAAGGACCTACAATACGTGAATGGGTATATATGTACTGCAGTCATTGATCTGGAATCCCATGCCTCCAAGAGCGATTCAATTCTCCTCGGCATTAAAGGTGATTAGTGATTTCATCTGGACCCTCTTTAGTTCTTGTTCGAAGGATTTATCCAAAACTAATTTCTAAAGCATAGTATTATCTCGACGAGAGCAGCGGCCATTGTAGCCCAAGTTTCATTGACGAGCTGCAAGGAGTTGGTGATAGCCTTGAATATATTGTTCATCTCTCGATGTTCACCAATAGAGTCTTGAGAACGGATAATGCGCTCCTCAAATGTCACCATTTGCTTTTCAAAGAGGGCGGTAGTTAATTACTTCAAATCTTTTGCTTTTTAAAATAAAGTTGATATATATATATATATATATATATATATATATATATATATATATATATATATATATATATATATATATATATATATATATATATATATAT
>BMAC01000468.1:307415-319454 GCA_014905375.1 Phtheirospermum japonicum
AAAAAAAAAGCAAGTCATGATGCAAAAAATAACATCCTCGAGACCCACTTTCGAGCCGAGAAGTAGCTACCACTAAGACTTAGAAACTGCAAGAGGACAAGGAAGCCCAAGAGGCAACACGTCCCAAATGGCAAGCCCTGGCGCCGAGAGTCCGCAAATGAGATGCCAAGAAGCAGTGGAAGAAGTACGATGAGCGAAAAACAAGACGAACAAAATACATGTCTGCCCAAGATATCATCATTCACCAAAACAGTAAGATACTCCAGTAGTGAAACCAAGCAACCCGAGGGGGCTCCAATTTAGATAGGGCATCGACAACGTGATTGCCCTCCCGAAACACGTGGGAAACTATGAACTCTATCGAAAAAGTGAGGAAGAGAACCAAGGGCCATTATGCTAAGAACCTCCAAGGCACAACAAGGCAACGCTTGGCAAACAAGTCAACAAAATACAAGGAATCGAATTCCAAGCAAATCTTATTCTAATCCCTAGCCACAACCTCCTCAATAACAATCATCGCAACCTCTAACTTGGCTTCGAAAGAAAATCCATGACCCAAGTATCTCGAGAAGCTACCTTTCATAAAACCTCGACACGTTCAAAAGACGCTTGCCGAAGCGCACTCCCCTGTACACCCCATAACACCGCATTCAGTGTTACCCTGATCCAGCTTGGGGACGGGGGTAACCATTTCACATGGACGAGGGTGGGCAGAGGCGTAGGCCTACCACACACCTCCAGCTTAAGAAAATAAAGTAGATCTAAGATGGAATTGACATCATGTCGTGGTCCAATGCCGAGGACTCCATAATAAGCGAGCGAATGATAATAAGGGCTATCATAGTAGAAGGAGAGACGTCGTTGAAGATTGAATTACACTGTAAATTCCAAACCATCGAGATGAACACCACCTTCCAAAGTAAGAGAACCTGCACACTAAAATGACACAAAAACAAACACTTAAAGTTTAATGAAGCCACCAGAAAGAGGTTGTCGAACATCAAAAGTATCCTCGATCCAACCTAAATGTGGCGAGCGAAGGTGCGTTCCATGAGAATATAATCGATGTTTTCTTCACTCGCATAAGAGAAGCAATAAAATGATGGATTGATGAAATTGCACATGCGAATTACACCAAAAACACCAAGATGATTAAAAAAAATTCCAACTTGTGGTTGAGCAATAAAATTGGATTGTGAGAAGACCAAATCCAACACCCCAACAAACTTGAAAGAAATTAGCACAAATATGAGAACCTTAGCAGAAAATTTCCCTTCCCCAAATCTGTCCACACACACTTATCTATTATGCTTAGAGCCATCGGGAAATGAAGAATGTCGATAAATGTGGTAAGAGATTCTTTTTTGCAAAGTGCCAGAATCCCAAGAAGAAATAATCCGCTATAGTTTGAGGAAACCATCTCGTAAGGCCAAGAGAAATACCAATATGACCATCGATGGAATAACCAAGCCAATCATCCCACCAAAATCTAACACCCAAGTCACTGCATAGAATCTAATGAGAGTCCTCCAATATATTAGAGACATGTCCCCAAATACCCCCTACCCAAAAAATGGAAGAAGGAACATGATTGAGCCGAACACCATCATCTCTAATAAAGCATTTACGGAGGAGATGGAAAGCCATCATATCCTTATTAAGGAGATTAGCCGCAAACTTGAGGAGAAATGTTGAGTTGGCTATAATGACCGAGCGGATCTCAAGTTCGCCTTCATCGCGCAAGCCATAACACCAAGCACAATTGATCGTACAACATTTACATTTAGAAATATCCTCCGACCAAACAAATTTTGGATAGCCATCTTAAGCTTCCAGAGGAGCGACATTGGCCATCTAAAGTGAGCATGGAGTGCACCATAGATCTAAAGATAACCAAACAAATACGACCCACCAATGAGAGGGAGTACCCCTTCCAACGCTCAAACTTAGTGATGGTCTTGTTGAAAACAGGCCAAAGATGGGTAGTGCGAGGGCTACCACAAAATAGTAGAACTCGAAGGTAGGTAGCGGACATCAAACCATCTAAGAAGGCCAAAGTTCACATATAATGACGGGTTCACATATATATATAATGGTTAAGATAAGTCCCTAGATTCACATATAATGACGGGTTCTCATTTGAACCCACCCTTTTATTATATATATATATATATATATATATATATATATATAAAGTTGGTTGAATTCCATGTGCACATTGGCATAAGGAGGGTCAGATATAGTGCAAGTTGTCCAATAATTTTTTTATATGCTTTTGTTTTTGAATCTGTCTCATTAAATTGTTCGTAAATATTGGGCTTCTAGTTCCGCCTAGCCTGATCCCTGTCTCTGCGTTATGGGCATTTTTCAAGCAGCTTAAAATGCATTTGGAGTGGAATCAGTCCAATTTAGGCAATATATTTAAGCAAAAAGAGGATATTTTGTCCTTTTTGATTGAACTCGTATTCAAAATAATATTGCGGTCTTTTGTTAACTTTGTTGCCAAGAGATTGAAAAGACAGCTCTATTGCATTTTCTTATTTTAAATCACACTTTTTAATAAAGTATTTGATTCAGTTTTAAGCTAAATTTATTTGATTTATTACAAGAATTTATCCTCTTTAACTCCTCAGAATTTAACCCCTTCCTTCGTACGATCCTCCTTTATCAGTTGAGAGTTTGCAGCAAGTGATCAAACAGCCCAAAGAAATTAGAACTCTTAAGCCTGGGTTATAATCCAAGCTATTCTTATTCACCATCAAAAGTCAATACGAGCCAACTCGATCCAATTCTTATTCTAAAGTCAATTCGAGCCAGCACCCAGATCAGACGAGTCGACTTCAGAACCACTAAACCCTTTAGACCTGAGCTGTTGATGAGTTGTACACCTCTGTTCATAAAGTTGAGTTGAACATAGGCAAACTCGGCTCAAAAGCAAAAATGAGAACCCAGAATGTTGTTACTTGAACGCTAAAACCAAACCAAGTTTTGAAATGAGAGCCCAAATGGAGTCTCGCTGCTGCTAGTCCGAAGTCGTGCCCAAGAACCAATGCCATCAAACTCGGGGAACTTACTATTGGGTAAACAGTAATATATTGCGATAATATCGAAAAATAATTGAACTAACAAATCTAACACAATTAAGCAAATATATTATATATAAACATAATAAATATATAATATAATTAAATAACGACGTGCTCACGGTTTCATAGCAATGAATCTCCCAAGATACAACGACGAACGGAGCTGGACGGAGCAGACAATCCAGTCAACCTGGCGAACGAGAATTGGGCAGACAACTGAGCAACTCCCAAGATACAACGACGCGGAGCTGGACGGAGCAGACAATCCAGTCAACCTGGCGAACGAGAATTGGGCAGACAACTGAGCAAAATCCTAACTGCAGGCTATATGATGCGTGAGGCAGGTACGGATTATGATATGTATGCGAGAGCTCTCTTATAAACATGTTTTGATGTATGTGTTATATTTTTACACTATGTGGGAGTTGGTATTTATAGATTTGAGGGACCCTTAAACAAGGTAGGAAATCTATAGGAATTAGGATTCCTAATACAAGCCAATCTCCTTATCTTGCTCAATAAGAAAGACTTAGAAGCTTCCAGAAGAGGCCCAAACTAATTAAAGCCCAAGCAATTAAATAGTTTGCGGTCCACCATCTCTAATAATTCGATTTCCAAAAAATAATGAATAACATTCATATATAGGACATTTCCTATCTACTTAGGAAATTCCTCACCCTCATTACCATCCAATGTCCAACCTTGGTCATTGAATTTTCACTCACCCAAATACGGATTTGTGAAAGTAAATATACCACAATTATCAACTCGAAACGTAGATTAATAATTTGACATTTTACAAAATTAACGACCCGTATACATTTGGAATATTTGGTCAAAACTACCACAAATAACTTTACCAAATCCAATTTCCCCAACAATCCCCCACATGAGTGCAAAATCAATGTAATGATGCATGAGACTCAACTGCTCAATTTCCACATGAAACGTTATCACATCTGGACAGGTATCTTTTGACTTTGAACCTTTCCATAGTGAAATACCATCGGATAAACCCACGGCCTAGTTGACTATGTCATTGAACTATTTCGAGTCCGAGCCTACCGAGACAATGATACTCACATAATAACGTTTACGCCAATTCTGCAAGTTCTAAGTTGTGTCCATTTTGGCCTTGGAACACTCTTGGATTCATAAGTTCTTCGGGTGAGGCGGCACTCCTCTACACTTAAATAGGTGACCTTGTCTATCAGAAGTATTCTGCTATACTTCACCTTTACAGGTATAGATCGTCATTAAAAGTCTAAGACTTACCCTATGCCACGGTCATCAGGATATCACTTGGATATGCTCTCTAGGGAAATAGGTTTAGCTCATAGCTAGGTACCAAGTGTTCAGAAATAGAAAAATCCAACGTTTTGTTTTTCCCATTGAACCAAGTTCTTGGGATCTCCAGTCATCATGGTTGGGTTTCCACGAAGGACTATTCTTTTGTGTGGACTTTAGCCCATTCCCTCTAGCTTAGAATTGATCTCGATTTATACTCTTTGTAAACGGATCCGTTATAATTTCCTTTGATTTCACATAATCAATTGAAATTCCTCTTGAGATCAATTCTCTAGCGGTATTGTATCTTCGACGAATATGTCGCGATTTACCGTTATTCATTTCATTATAAGCCCTTGCGATAGCAGCTTGATTATCGCAGTGTATCATAATCATTGATACGGGCTTCCTCCAACATGGAATATCCTCGAGAAAATCTCGAAACCACTCAGCTTCTTCACCATCTTTGTCCATAGCTATGAACTCTGATTCCATGGTGGACCGGGCTATGCATGTTCGATTAGTGGACCTCCAAAATACAGCACCTCTACCGATGGTAAAACATACCCACTCATAGAGTGTGAATCTTTAGAATCCAATATCCAGTTAACAACATAGTACTCTTCTGGTACTATTGGATATCTCATGTAATACAGCCCACAACTCAGAGTATACTACAAAAATAGTAATACTCTAGTTAACCCAATCCAGTGATCACTGTTCGGATTACTCGCGAACTCACTTAGTTTGTTCACTGAATAAGCTAGATTTAGTCTAGTACAACTAGCAATGTACATATGACTTCCAACAATCCTAGCAAATTCTAGCTGAACCACTGAATCACCTTTGTTTTTCACTAAACGAAGGTTATCGTTAAATAAAACTTTTAGCCATTTTGTCATTAAACCCATCACACCTTTCCAGTATGCTTTCCACATAGTGGGATTGAGAAGGTACTATGCTGTTTGATTTCTTATGATCTTGATCCCAAGAATCACATCGGCTAACCCCATATCCTTCATATCAAAGTTGTCCTTCAACATGTTTTAAGTACTTGTGATCACATCACTTGAGTTACTCAATATCAACATGTCATCAACATAAGACAAACAATGATTAAAGAGTTAGGTGTGTTCTTCACATAAACACATCTATCGCATTCATTAATGCAAAAGCCATTGGTCATCATCACAGTATTAAACTTGATATGTCATTGCGTTGGTGCTTGTTTCAATCCATACAGTGATTTAACAAGTCTACACACCTTATTCTCTTGACGCGGAACCACAAACCCTTCAGGTTATTCCATATAAGTCTCTTAATCACTCTAAACTCAAATTCACATCCATTTGCTGAATTTCAAGATTGTGCAGCGCAACAACCGCCAAATCACCCTAATAAAAGTAATTATAGTTATAAGTGAATAAGTATCAGAGAAATTGTTATCATTCTCTTTGTTTAAAACCTTTGGCTACCAGCCTAGGTTTATACTCATCAATCAAGCCATCAGCTTTATACTTTATCCTTAGGACACACTTGAATCCTACCATGGGAAAGATCAATCAACTCCCATGTATGATTCTGCAAAATTGAATCAATATTGATAGCTTCCTTCCACATAGAAGCATTAGGACTAGATAAGGCTTCTTGTAATTCATTATCTAATAAATCATTTAAGCAGCCCTAGCCCTAGACTCATCATCATCACTATATTGTGATGCAACTTGAGCTGTAAGAGGCGTTGCTTCATCTATAGCATTACAAAATCTCTTTTAGAATCATCACTATTTCCTTTGCAAGGACAAAAGTGTTCAAAGATTATTGCATTCCTTACTGAATAGTTGTTCCTTCAGTCACATCAAGTATATCATACTTGTGTACTAGGGATTTATACGCAGCGCGTATATTTAATGAAGCAACAATCGACTGCTTTAAAATCAAATCTCGACTTTCTTGGGATTTAGGACCCTTTCCTTAGCCAAGCACCCCCACATTTTGAGCTAACTGTAAGCAAAAGTTTTACCTTTCCATAATTCATATGGAGACTTTTCCTTTTCCGTGTGGGTAACCTATTCAAAATATGGTTAGCAGAAAGGATCGCCTTCCCCCACACATTCGTGGTAACCCTGAACTTGATTAACATAGCGTTTATCATTTCTTCCAGGGTTTGATTCATCAACACCATTCAACTTAGGTATATAAGGAGCAGTCGTTTGATGAATTATGCCACATTCAGCGCAAAATTCCTCACACGGTACAACATACTCTCCACCTCAATCACTTCGAATTGCCTTGATTCGAGTTTTATGTTGATTCTCAACTTCATACTTGAAAACATCAAAGACTTTGTCTTTTCCCCTTAGCAAATAAATGTCACAAATTATTGTGCATTCATCAATGAAGGTAATAATTTACTTTTTACCTCCTCTAGTTCGCACAAGTTTCAAATCACATACCTCGATGTGAAATAACTCTAGAGGTGCATAACTCTTTCCACCAAATGAAAAGATACTTTTGACGTTTTAGCCTCAACACAAATCTCACACTTGTGTTTTCAACCAAAATTGACATCTAATTGTAAATTTAATTTTATCAATTTTGTTGGACTTTATAATGGGCTTTATCCATAGTCTCAATGATAGAATACCCAATTTCCAAATAAGCACATTAGTCCAATAATTACGACTTCTCATATTTTCCTTTGTCTTTCTGAGCATTATGAATTTTGCAAATTCAATACTCTTATGAGATCATTTATCTCATATTAGCTATCTCAATATCCACTTTACTTGACCAACAAGGTCACATTTTCCACCATTGAAAACTCAAAACGATATGAGAAGCTCCCACAATTAAATTTCAAGATCCAATTCATAAATTAAATCCAAATTTAATTCACATTAAACTTTATAAATTTAACCCAAACAATGAGTTCACGTTTATAAGTTTATAGAATTTCTAAACCGAACTACATCAAGTTTAAAATTCACACATTAATAAATTTGAAACCCAATTCAACAATTTGGTCTCACAATTTATTATAAATCTAGTCCGAATCTAGACTTAATTTATTGAGCCCAAATAAATAATATTTTGCTCAATATCCATGACCCATCAAACTCTTGAATTTCTTTCCGGTTTCTTCTTTACAAGAAGAACCAACGGCTGCTACAATTGCAACCCAATGGGCCTTACTAACATTCAGGCCAAAGTTTAATTTCTATTAAACTTCATTACCAATTTTGGCCCAGGACCAGATTAATCATTGCCAAATATTTATATAAGTCCAAGGCCCATAGCCTAATATGACTTAACCATTAATTTAAGATTAGGCCCAGATTCTATAGCCCAGTAAAAATTGTCCCAACGTGGCTCATTATAATGCCTTATCCAAGGAATCCAGCCCACGTGGGCTTAACCCAAACACAAGACCAACATGGCTTGTTTGGTTCAGGGTCACCTTCAATATTATTATTATTTTATGGCCCAACTCTTAAAGTAAGTAGCCCCAAGTTTAACAATTATCAAGTCTATGATTTAAAGGCCCTAATGGAGAACAATCTTAGCCCAGCAAAAGCCCTAGCACATTGCCTTTCTTCTCCAAACAATCAGCCGCCGCCGTCGCCATTAACAAACGCAGGAGCTTGCGGCTGTCTCCCATGACGGACCAGCTTCATCGTCACCGCAACCATCGCAAGCAAACTCTCGATTGCCTATCAAACGGCCGTCACGCTTGGTCTACGACTGACGCCCAACTCCACTGCAGACCCACCGCCACACGCCGCTAGGCCGCTACGCTGCCATACTTCGCTCCCGTTTACAAACACCGGCGCGCGCAAAGCCGCGAACAGCCTGCACCAAGCAGTTCGTCATCGCCCACCTGTGCCGCTGTCGGGTCCGTACGGTGCTCTCATCGTTGCCTTGACCATCCGTCTTCGCCACCAAAAAATGCCGGGAATACATAGTCGACGCCTCTACCTCCATCATCTGCCAGATCCGCAGCCACCCGCTACCGCCAGAATCGCCGCTTCGAATAGAAGCGAGCGGGTCCTTACGCCCCGGCTCATGACGCACACGGGCCAGTTTCGCTTGCCGTGTGAACAGCCATCGCCTTCAGCTTCCGATTGCAAAGTCGCGGTGGTGGTTGTAACGCCCCGATTTCGCTTTAGTTTAAAAATGGTTTATATTTTTAAAATAGTTAAATATAAAAATTTTGGCGTTACAATAAATGTCTAATTTTCACAATTTTAACATAAAAATCAAAAGAAAATATAAAATTTTCAAAAGGTTCAACTTTTACGCAGCGGAAAATAATAATAAAAATAACTCCAAGACTATCAATTGAAATTGATAGTTAATGTCGCATTTGTTTGGAGTACGACTTTTATTTTAAATATAAAACAAGATTAAAACGTAAAAATCCAATAACCAGAGTTTTCATTCCTCTCCTCGTTTTCCTTTCATTCGATATCTTCATTTGTACCTGAAAAACACGTCGTTGATTTGGGATGAGCTCAACGTACTCAATAGTTACACCGACATTTCCATGCAAAATCATACAACTCAAATATAGCACAATTAACCATAGAATTCGCAAATTTTAACGTCGAAAAATAGTTGACTGCAGCTAAAACGCGGCGAGTTTCCTCGATGACACTTTAGGTCATAGGCACATAAGGCCCCTGGTTTTAATCAATAGGTATAGCACACCGGGATGAACCCGATGACAACTTTTGGTCACAGACAACTTTAGGTCTACGTCTATATTAGATTTTATAAACATCGAACTTCATGATACACATAGCACGTAGATTTAAGCATGTAAAATTGAACATAGATAAGTCGGTGGTCCCTACCTCGTAAATATTGTCGTGGAAATTCGAGTGATATGCACGTAATTGAAATCCTAAGTCTCCTTATTGCTCGTCACCTAATAATTTAGAAAAATATATTTAATTAGTATTTTTCATATTTAAAATAGTAATATAATAATAATAGTAATAATATTAAATAATAATAATAATAATAAAAATAAAAATAATAATAATAATAAAAATAATAATAATAATAATAATAATAATAATAATAA
Source organism: Phtheirospermum japonicum (assembly GCA_014905375.1). Lineage (NCBI taxonomy): Eukaryota > Viridiplantae > Streptophyta > Magnoliopsida > Lamiales > Orobanchaceae > Phtheirospermum > Phtheirospermum japonicum. Next base: position 316,878 of record BMAC01000468.1, read on the forward strand.
TAATAATAAATTGGACTGAAAAGTATTTTATAATATGTTTCAGGGACTGGATTGAGGTTTTTGAAAAAAACTGGGGGTTCAATTGAAAAGGTGGCTAAAGTTGGGGGTCAATTGGAAAGGCAGAAGGTTTGGGGTCAAATCTGAAATTTTGAAAAAGAGTTTGGTATAAAAGGGGAGGCAGCCCCTTTTCCTTTTTCTTCCTCCCGTCTTCTTTCTTTTCCTCCCCCAAATCAAATCGTCCAGTCCACTTCTCCTTCCTCGGCCAACGGCGACAGCACCCGGCGACGGCAACTGGGCGAAACACCGGCGGCGGCGTCTGGCAACAAGGATCGGCCGTCCTCTGCTTTCTCTCCGGGCCCGGTCGAACTCGGAGGGTGCAAATCCCTCTCTGTCACCTTCGAAATTTGACGGCGTCGGTCGGCTGAAAGGCTGGAAGGCCGGCGGGGTTTGGCGAGGCGGTGGCGCACGACGGTGACTGTGTGGGGTTGGCGATTGGAAAACGACCGTGGCTTGGATGCGGCTGAGTGGCAGTTCGGCCGGTGGTTGTGGTTCGTGGTTGTCGGGCTTGGACTTCGGGTTGTGCGTCTGGGCTGGTTCTCGGGGGTCCGTAGTTGGCGGTTGATCGGGGCTCGGCGATCCGGAAGTCGGGCCGCGGCTGTTTGGTGGGTTGGCTGGTGGCGACGATGATGTTGAATACGTGGGGATTGTTGGGTGGCGGTGATGGGGCTCGGCAGGGAATTCGTCGGAGTTGGCGATTTGGTGATATTGGCAGGAGGTTGGCTGGGGTTTGTGGTTGGAATCGGCAGCCGATTCGGTTACGACGGCTGCCGTAATATGGTTCAGAGCAAAAGTTCTTGAAAAATTTAAACACAAGAAAAAGAATTACCTCTTGCGGCCGTATGAAAATCAAAACGAAACTTGGAGTGAGGGCGTTATCTTTTTGGATTTTTGTTTATAAACTTAGCTTAGGATTTAATTAAGGAAGGTTAGGGTTGAGGTCTTGGTGGGCTCGGGCTAGTCGTTTGGCTCGTTTTCAAGTCCAAAAGAAACGACCCAAAAGACGTCTTAAATTTTAAAACTGAATAAATCCGTTGACAGCCCATTAGTACTTTAAATGATTAAGAATAATTATAATACAAATAAATGTAATTATTCTATAAATAAAAATTTATTTCATGGACAATTCATTAGTAATTTAATTAAATTAATAAGTTGCTAATTAATTATAATAGTTCCTTAGAAATTTATAATGAACTATAAATTCGCTTAATTAGAGTTTTAAATTATTTATAATAACTATAGTATAGATAAATTATAATAATTTTAGAAATCGAAATTATTTCATAACCGACTTAATAGTAATTTAAATAAATAATTAAATCACTAAATAATTATATTAATTTCTTAGAAATTGATAATATAATTTTATTTGGAAAACGAATTATAAATTCGTTTAAGTAGCATTCTTAAATTATTTAATAATTAAAATAGGAATTTGTTTTATGGCGACGAGCTTGGGACTAGAATTATATTTTTAATGCATGATGAAAATTTAAATAAATAAAATAAAATGCATTGGATTATGGATGTTACAACTAGAATTTGTGCTTGATCTTATGAATCATCCATGGAATCTAGTTGAGTGACATAACTAGATCATAGATTGAGGCCTAGATCGTTTAATTCTCGTAATTTCATATGTTTCATGCATTTTTCTTCATTTCATGCTTTTTGTCTTAGCACCTTGAATTCATGATGAAACTTATGAATTAGCTATGAAATCTAGATGAGTGACACATCTAGATCATAGATCGGCCCTTGGATCGTCTTGATTTCAAGTTTTTCCTATGCTTTATTTTGATTTTATTTTCATGCATAGTTTTAGGTTTAATCTTAGATCTACTCTTTGTTGCTTGTTATTTTCAAAAAGTTTAAACTTTCGTGTTCATTTTCATTGCTTTATCCATTCATGCTTTCAGTTCTTGGTAATTTTCATTATTTAGGATTTTATGCATAGTTGTACCTTGTGCATGCATGCTTGTACTTGGTGAAACTTTGCATTTTCTTGCTTATTTTTCATTAATTTCTTGCATTTACATATTAAGGCATCTGACGAGGCATCCTAACCACTTGCATTTTAATTCCTAGTTTAGTTTAGTTAGGTTAATTGCTTTGTTTTTATTTTTCCTTTTATTTCCAAAGGTTGAAACACATTGAATCTTTCAATCAAATCGATATCCAATAATACCGAGCCAAGAACCCGTTGATTTATTTCAACACCACGACAAATTATTCTAACAGGGAGTTACAAGGTTGCTTCTCAATTCGATAAGGAGTTTGGGGAGGTTTCCCGAGCTGAGGATCCGGTTGAGGAAGAGCTGACAGCCGCGGACTATGGGGCTTAGTTCAGGGTGCCAAGCGATTTCGGCTCTTTTAATTTTACCTCCTTATTTCAATGACAGATCTGTAGGTTTGCCTGCGTGGCTGATCTGTCTTGTTTATCTCCCGAGTTGTACTGAACAATTTCTGTTTTATAATCATGAGACTTTTGTCTCGTAGTGACCTTTGATATCCTAG
>BMAC01000468.1:319479-330283 GCA_014905375.1 Phtheirospermum japonicum
CTAGGATATCAAAGGTCACTACGAGACAAAAGTCTCATGATTATAAAACAGAAATTGTTCAGTACAACTCGGGAGATAAACAAGACAGATCAGCCACGCAGGCAAACCTACAGATCTGTCATTGAAATAAGGAGGTAAAATTAAAAGAGCCGAAATCGCTTGGCACCCTGAACTAAGCCCCATAGTCCGCGGCTGTCAGCTCTTCCTCAACCGGATCCTCAGCTCGGGAAACCTCCCCAAACTCCTTATCGAATTGAGAAGCAACCTTGTAACTCCCTGTTAGAATAATTTGTCGTGGTGTTGAAATAAATCAACGGGTTCTTGGCTCGGTATTATTGGATATCGATTTGATTGAAAGATTCAATGTGTTTCAACCTTTGGAAATAAAAGGAAAAATAAAAACAAAGCAATTAACCTAACTAAACTAAACTAGGAATTAAAATGCAAGTGGTTAGGATGCCTCGTCAGATGCCTTAATATGTAAATGCAAGAAATTAATGAAAAATAAGCAAGAAAATGCAAAGTTTCACCAAGTACAAGCATGCATGCACAAGGTACAACTATGCATAAAATCCTAAATAATGAAAATTACCAAGAACTGAAAGCATGAATGGATAAAGCAATGAAAATGAACACGAAAGTTTAAACTTTTTGAAAATAACAAGCAACAAAGAGTAGATCTAAGATTAAACCTAAAACTATGCATGAAAATAAAATCAAAATAAAGCATAGGAAAAACTTGAAATCAAGACGATCCAAGGGCCGATCTATGATCTAGATGTGTCACTCATCTAGATTTCATAGCTAATTCATAAGTTTCATCATGAATTCAAGGTGCTAAGACAAAAAGCATGAAATGAAGAAAAATGCATGAAACATATGAAATTACGAGAATTAAACGATCTAGGCCTCAATCTATGATCTAGTTATGTCACTCAACTAGATTCCATGGATGATTCATAAGATCAAGCACAAATTCTAGTTGTAACATCCATAATCCAATGCATTTTATTTTATTTATTTTAATGAATCCACCATCTCTAATAATAGTTTGCGGTCCACCATCTCTAATAATTCGATTTCCACAAAATAATGAATAATATTCATATATATAGGACATTCCTCACCCTCATTATCATCCAAATGTCCAACCTTGGTCATTGACTTTCCACTCACCCAAATACGGACTTGTGAAAGTAAATATACCACAATTATGCACTCGAAACGTAAATTAATAATTTGACGTTCGTTTACAAAATTAACGACCCGTCTACATTTGAAATATTTGGTCAAAGCTACCACAAATAACTTTACCAAAACCAATTTCTCCAACAACTACCGCCGCATCACCGTTGCTCCGTCACTCATATCTGAACCCTCAGCCCGTTTTAGGGCCCGCGAACTGAAACAGGACCCAAGAACCAGAGGATCAGGGCTCGAATCAAAACCCATTGCCACTATTTTTCCCCAATTCACAACCCTAAAACTCGACCAAATCCCGAGACGGATTTCTCAGTGGCCCGTAAGCCAGCAAATCGGACCCGGTTGACGCAGAAAGACCCAGAATCACCGTGACCCAGTGCCACGCCGTTGCTACTGCACCACCACGTGGTGCTGTCTCTAGAAAGTGTTCGTGATTATGGTCTCGGAGAGGGAGAGAGACGAAGTGGATGGAGGGTGAGTATCTTTGGATATATTTGGATTTTTGATTTATTAAAGTTGTAATTTAGTGTGAGGGTTTTGTGTTTGTGGGTTGAATTGTTGTGCCACTCACGTTCAAAATGCCAGGAGCTTCAACCACCGTTAGCCTTGCATTTCCAGAACCACCCGTTGAACCACCCCTATTTAGTACGGTGTTGGTATTCCCTTTTTGCTGCCGTCACCTCGCTGTGCCATCTCCATTTTGGTGGTGGTGGGACGCAGAGTGTGTGGGTGTCATGTGAGATTTGAGAGAGAGTGTGAGAGATGTGTGGGCGTTGATTTGGGAATTTTGACGAGGTATTGTGGAATTGTTGGATTTGGAGCTTTTAGTGGATGGTGTTTAGGCTTGAGTTTGGTGTTGATGTGGGTTGTGAGTTGCAGAGAGAGGAGTAAGAGGAGAGATAGAAAAGAGGATGAGTGGGCTAATGGGTTTTAATTTGTGTAAATGATGAGCCAGAGAGATTTATTTGTGGATTTGAGATGGCTTAATTAGAAAAGGTAGATGGGATTGAGTTTGGGCCTTGACAGTAGAGTACGATGTGTGGCATTTTTGATTTGTGTTGCGGGCCGTATTACAATCACGTTTGGGCATATTATATTTTCAGCATTTGGCCCAGTTAGTCCCTTTCGGTTTTAGCCAACTATTTAAATTCTATCGTCCCAATTCTTATTTCATTTATTGATTTCAATTCCGTTTATTTTCAGATATCGAAGCTTATGAGGATTAGGACGATCATCCAAGCATGTATATTTCACAAGTCGCATTTGTCGAGTCAAGTCACGTTTTCTACATATTCAAGGTAGGATAACTAAAACCGTTTTTTTACAGTTCATATTAAAGTGCCTAGTATTTTAGCCTATGTTGATGATTGTATAAACCATATGTGGCAATTTTGTCACAAATTATGTGCACATAGTCATGTTACCCAGAGAGTTTTAATAATTGTCGCATGGACCAGTGATAGAAGTGCAACGATGCACAACAGAGGTACAATTTATTATACATAGAGGTGTAATTCATTACACAACAGATATGATTGTCCAGAACTACGATATTATGCAATTATTATGAACTGTACTCTCTACTGAGCGAGTTTAAAGCTCATCCCTTTTTAAATAACAGTTTTCAGGTCATGTGAAATCAGAACGAAAGCGTGGTGGTGACGACGATAGTAAACCACGATTTAAAGTCTTGAGATTTTATTTATATTTCAAACTTGATCAATTAGTCGTATTTGAATTTATTATTTTTTTCCTCAAAGATTAACTATTAAATATTAGATTTATTTGAATACTATTTATGAAACTTCATTATTTATTATTATTATTGTTATTTAGTTTTTATTAAAGTCAAATGATATTAGATTTATTTATTTTTATTGAAAAGATATGAGTTGGCTTTATTTCAATAAAGTTGTTTATTTTAATTGTTTGTTTATATTTGAATTAACTGGAAATATTACAAAAAGTAACGTCCCTCGTATTAATTCCATTATAATATGAATACTTCCGCTATGAAAAACTGAGATGTTACACGACGGAGCTGTACGGCTTGATTACAAGATGGCGACTCTAATTCTTCTTATCCGCATATCACGTAATGTGATGTATTCTTACCCATTAACAAAATTCATTGTAGCGACCCGCTGGTGATTCAGGACCATATTGTAGATTTTTATTGGTCATTATTTTCGGCTTCTTCATCGTCGTCAGACCTCGATCACATTAGTGCAATCATGATACCGAAAATTTCAAGAGAAGTATGAGGTATCACAAAGTACAACTCAAGAGTCATAACTGTAGGAATCCACCAAAAGAGTTTAGAGTAAGATACAAGAAGATAAATCTTCTAAACAAGCTTTAAAGCTCAAAATATATTTTTATTTCGAAATTGATTGTTGAAAACATAGCAATGGAGTGTCTTTGATAGGCAAGGACTTGGAACAACCCTCCAAGATGAGTCAAAAATAATAAATAAGACATTGCATTTTCTAAGGTCTAGAATAATGAAAAGTTACTCTACTAAAGATAAATAAGATGAGTCTTGAATAAATATTAAGTGATTATCAACTCCCAAGGTGCTTGAATGTCTAGGTTCATGAAAACACACCAAGAGTTTCCCATCCTTCAAAATTTCCCATATGAAACCATTGCACTGCCACACGTCAGTCAAATGGTCATAACTCCCACTTGGATTATTATTTCTGAGATCCGTTTTTAATTAGAAACTAGACTCATAGGGTTTTTCAATGGTATAAATCTTGTTCTTTAATTATTTCCAATTAAAACAGTTAAATCTTCAAAGTTTTTATATGCTGGAAATTACCATGTCATTCTCCCTTGGTTGGAAAATGATTCGACCTCGAATCTTGATCAAGTTTATCATCAAGAGAAATGTATTTTTCAAGACTACAGAAGGTGTGTAGTCTCTAGGATTGAGTTTTCTACATAATTTATGAGAAAATCGATCTTTTCTTAAGTAAAACCAAGTAAAATCACTTTCTTGGAAAATCAATTGTTCCAGTTGTATATTTGCATTTTTTTTGATACTTTTCACTTTTCTTAAAAGTATCTTTTAGAACTTGTTCAGTAAACTTATAGAGGTACTCAATGCATGCTCTCGAAATTTCATTTTTATTTGGAATCAGAAGTGCAAAGACGACATATGGACTTAAAGATTCTCGAACATGATCTTCTGCAAACAATTCTTCAACATCTCTTGGTAGTTTAACCTGATTATTAGAATTCATTCCATAATTAGATATATTAGTGAGAATATATATTAGAATAAAATCACCTTGATGTTGAATTTCTCGAAGTCGAGGTAGGCTAGATGGTAGTTCATTAAAAGCCAAACTTGTGAATTTCTCACATATCATATGGACTTTCATAGAAATGTCACAATTTATCTTTACACTTGCTGGGACATGCATTAAAGAATAAACAACATCATCTTTCTTGAAATCTTCATCACAAGACAAATGTATCTCCTCTTCATCAAATATCGGAGGGCCATCGTAATACTTACTTATAGACCTTGTATCATAAAAAACATGATTTCTTCGAAAATGATTTTCATGCCTTCATCTAAAGTTGGGGTACCATTGCAATCAACTTCGATATTTGATCCGAACTTTTGTGTTCCTTTCAAAATTAAAATCCAGTTAACCAAATGTGCGTCTACTTTGAATTTAAGTTCGCCCGCAAGAGGACGGGGTCACCGTAGACTGGCAAGTTAACTCGAGTCGAATCTCTCGAGGAATGGAAATCAGAGTAAATGAAGTTTATTATACTAGTAACACAGTTTCTAATTCTAAAACACACGATCAGAGGTGGTTTTGAAAATGTGAACTCGACTTAACTTGATAAACTCAAACTCTTCTTGCTTCGAGGGTGTCAACCTCTTAACAAGAAGTAGGAAACTGATTTAGCAAACTCAATTACGAACTATCTAACGTCATAATAAAGATCTTAAAACACGCTTAACTCTTATCATGCATGATCAATAACTAATTAACATACAAATCACCTCAATAACTATCGAACACTAAACCATTCATTCACTATACTACAACGAAATCATTACCCAATACTAATCATGCTTTTCCAAAACAATTAATTCAACTTCCAACATTCAACCAAGATTCTACCAAATCGAAATAGTTAAAATGCAGCAACTCATCCAACAAAATCAATCATAACATTATCAACTGATTAAATAACAATTCAACATCCAAACATCAAATAACTAGAATACGAAAATAATAAATTCACTACTCAAGAATCCAACCAATCATTAACACAATCCCATCAAGATCTAAACCAAACAATTCAACACAATTATCCAATCAAACTAATTAAGACCAATACGAGAAAATGAGTTTAGATGTTACTAATCGTTGAAACTACTTTAAACGAATGTCGATGATGAACTTTCCCACTCCAAAGATTGTGTCAGAACCTCAAATCTTGTCACGAACCTTGGATTCCAACGACGAATGATGTCTACGAAATAGTCGAACCGTACTATGATTGCCGTAAGGACTTTATGCGAGATGTGTCAAATCTCTCTACCTATTGAGATGTTTTGTGGCTTCTCTAGCCTATTCTTCTTCCCCTCTGGCCAAAAGTTCCGAATTCTGACCTTAATCCTCAGTTTTAAAGACTCCAAGCCATTTCGTAACTGAAGATTTCCAAAAATCCTGCATTCGTAACATACATGTCCGATCGGGCACTGATATTATCCGATCGGACGAAAGCTTCTGTCCGCAGCTTCGATCGGTGTGCCAGTTTGTCCATCCAGTGTGTGCTTCATCAGTCAATCCGATCAGAGATACAACTCGTTCGATCGGATGAGTGTCCTTTAAGCTACTTTTGAGCGTTGCTTCCTTCATCCTTGTCCTTCGGATCCACCGGACGCTCTAGCGGTATGAGAAAATAAGGAATTACTCTCAATTGGACCGATTATTGATCAACAATCTGGAAACTTAAGCAAGAAGGTAAAGAACGCAAAACTATGCAGTTTAGCCTAATCTTAACCCGATAAAGAGAACAAAAAGACTCAAACATGACTCGATTATATACAGATTCGTAACAAATACATACGAATCAACCACCCCATGCTTAATTGGTTTGTTCATCCTCGAACAAACGGAAGAATCAGAATCAAGAGAAGTGAAAATAGTTAGAGCTAAGAGTCATGTTGTGCATATAATTTTTTTTGCAAATATAAGCACTTTTGCCGAAACTATAAGGTTAAACTCGTATTATTTTCTCACCTTGAAATCAAAAGAATGCGTCCTCACAAAAGGAAAATATATTATGGTGCACTCATTCGCTCGTGTTTTTCAAAAGGTAAGTGTATACGGTCGGATCAACATAGACATGCATTCAACGACTCGTGAAAATCAAAGACTCGTATATCGCATATGTGTGCACATTTAGTCAAGAATTGGATTAGGACTCACTACAAGAAATTTGATGTTCGATGACGATACATTTCATCACTAAAAGTCTATTTTTTCGTCACTGAAGAGAATCGGTGACGAAAATTGAGCATCACAGCGGTTGTCATAGTATTGCTGTCACCATTGGTGAAAGTGACAATTTTTTCAAGCGCGTCACTAAATGTTCGGTTTTGATGATGCTCATGTAAATTGTCATCATAGATGATACTATTTGGTGACGTTGAATTTGTCATGTAAGTGACTGAGAAATCGTCATCAAAAGATCAGTTTTATCACCGTATGTTACCATTTTCAATGACGAACACTTAATTTGTCATCAAAATATTTGACTTTCCGTGACAAACATAACTACGGTGACAATTTTTATTGAGTTATAATGATGCTCGTATTGTCATAATATGTACTAAACATTTGCCGAATATAATATAATTCATCACAATAGATTTGTTTTATAGTGACGCAATATTGACCGTCACTGAACATCTATAATTACAATGACAAACCATTGTGTCACCATTTACTATGAAAGGTGATGAGATTATTTGTCACGAAAGAATTAGCAATATATGACGAATATTATAATCATCATAAAAGGAATATGTTCAATGATGATTTAAGGGTTACATATGGTGATAAAATCCATTGTCATTAGATGAGTTTATATGGTGACAAACCAATCATCATTAATGATTTAGTTTAAGTGACAAGTTCAAAGTATTATGTGATAAACCAGTTGTCATGATTTATTAAAGTGACAAATTTGAAATACTTATGTGACGCTTAAATTGTAATAATTGAGTGAATATGTACATTTGTCATTATTCTTTTGTAAGGAAGAATATCATAGCGATGAAAATGAAAGCAAATGAGCATTTATCATTACAATATAATGATAAAAATATCCCAAAATATTTCTTCGACCATTCCGAACATATACCAAAACGCTGATAATTAGCCAAAATAATACTTTAAAATATCCAGAACCCCAATCTAACTGGTGAACTTAGTGAATTGCACTCAACTTTTAGGTCTTCCAATCAACGGATCCACCTCTATCTTCATTTTTTTTCCCGAAGAGACATCAAATGCATTCATGATGCCCATGATCCATTGTTACGTTTTCTTTCTCAATTCTGGAAACTGCATCAGCACATCAATTAATTAGGTATATAATTAAGCATCATTAGTTGATTTTGATAACTATTGTACATATATGAACAGGTGACATATAAGTAGAAATATAAGTAGAGGGGTATTAATAAATCTGAAATGATGGTACAACATTTGGAAAGAAAACAACAACAACATTTTTCGTCAAATTAATTCCTTACCCCACGTTAATGAAACCACTTTTCTTGAACTCACAATCAAGTATATAATCATAGTTCCCCCAAGAGTTACCACCACTCTGATCAATGGGCTAATCTTTGGCTCTCCTTTTATAATCTACATTCGCTGGAGCAGGCATTGGAATGAGAGAAACCGCATAACCCACGTATGGATCGTACGGGGGAGGAGCAGGGGGCATATACCTGACATGAAATAACATCTTTATTAGAATTAAAAAAAAACTCCACGCAAAAGCTTCGGTATATTTTTTCAGCTACAATTTGTATGTAAATCTATATACAACATACCCATTTGGTGCCCAGATAGCTGGTGGGGAGGATGAAAAGGAGACGTTGAATAAGAAGTGTGTATATAATCAATCACCTCCCGTTCGCATCCGTTTACTCTGGTCATAAGCATTTGAATCAGCAAAGAAAAACACTAAGTATGGAAAATTATACCTACACGCACTCAGGTCTAAGAAAATACCTCATTTTATGAAAACTACATTCCTAGAAAGAAATAACAAGAGGAAAAAAGGGAAAAGAGGTAAGTGCTTATTAATTAAGCTAACACAGTAGCATTTATTATATAACTTGAAGCAAAAGGAATATATATGTAATGATATATAATAAATACATGTATAATATATTCCTCTTTACCCATCACCAAAATGAACAGATACTCTCTGAGAGTCTAATATACATAATCCTATCAAAGTCCCATTGATACATGCTTGCGCATATTCTCTAAAAGAGTCCTCTAATCGAAACAGAAAAATAAACTCGACCTTTCAACTCTCACAAAGTAGAGCGCATATAAATCAACCAAAAAAAAACCCCGAAGACCTATCTAAATCATCGTGAACGTTTATTTCTTTCTTTACCAAGAATAACCATTCTTTTTCTATTTCTCCCCGGACGAATATTTCCAAAAATAGCAATACGTAAAAAGCACTAACCTAGTCAAGCGCCGATTTTTTTTTCCGACTAGACGGCTTCGGAATAGCCGCATTCGAAAGAGCCAGAAAATCCAATTTCAAACTCCACTTCGATGTGGGCCACAATAATAACAATGCTCTGTTTTCCGAATCCTGCGAACTCGATGCGCTCGACGATTTTCTAACTCCATTCCCATTGTCGATCAAAATAGGATCTCCTAAACCCACATGAATCGTGCTGGAAAGAAGTATCTAAATGAATACCAATTAAAAAGAAATACCAAGATAAATTATAAGCTACGTTTGTCATTATATTGAAGTATCTAAATGGTAACTTTTAAGAGAAAAGAAGTCACCTGCAGTAATAGATTCTAAATTCTCTCCACTCGATGCATTCTTTTTTCTTCTTGATCTAGAGAAAAAAAAACTCATTGAACCTTAAATTTCACAAAATGGAAAATCAAAATAAATAAATAAAGAAAGAATAAAGCAGAAAATAGAGAAAGTTATTCAGGAAGGGGGGAAAAGGAGAGAGAGAACAAAGATAACCAATTTCATTCCCCACTCCATAATGAATTTTCATTTTACTCTTTTTCCCAGACTTTTCGTTACTGAACTCATAGAAGGTACTGTAACTGTTAATTAACTGGTGGGTTTTGCTAAATGCTAACTAAATAAACTGAAAATAGGTTACTGTCAACACTTCAACCTCAGAAGATAAAAACTGAAATTGAGCTGAATCTGTTTTCTGATGCAATTTCAAATATCAGATAACACTGTCTGTACACAATAATCAGTTCCACAAATTTTTATAATAATCAACGTAATAATATGCAGCGACTAGAAACACAAAACACAGTGTGCAGCTTAAAATCAAAAAAAAATGCAGGATAAATTAAAAGAAAAAAGAAACATACAATTAAAAAAAAATGAAACCTTTGGCTCGGGAAAAGGCTTGGCCCTTAGGCCCAAATCGGGCAGCCGAGGTGCCGATGGAAAAATGTCGTTCTGCGATGCTAAGCAATTAGCTAAGCTTTTGGATTTTCTGTGGTGACTCAGCGGTGGGTTAAAAAGGGGCGAGGAGGATTTGGCGAATGGGCCGTCCTCTAGATAATGGGCTCCCTCTTTCTGGTACACAACCATTTTGAAACCTTTGGATGAGCCTGAGGTAAGAGCTTATCAATCAGTCCTTTATCGTTAATTCCAATTTTCCAAAACCCATTAAAGAAACTATTATTAGAATGGCACTGTTAATATAAATGTGAAGTAATTATTCCTTTTCATTTTAAGCACTCAAGCCCATCTGCAACCCCGCATACTTTGTTCAGGGCAATTGTGTGTGTGTGTATGTGTGCGCGCGGGCGTGCAGTCGAAGGGGAAAAGGGTTGGGGATTTGGGAGACAATGACCAAGAAAAATCATAAAATCACCAAGAAAAAGAAAATAAATAATTACCTGGTGTCGCAGGATTAGAATTAAAGTCCTTGTTGTACAGTGGAATAGATGAGATGCACCTTTCTATGAAATTCAATTGTCGAACAACTACGTACATAATTCTATTGAACTTTATATTCAACATTAATTAAACCTATGATTGAATAGAAGATACAAGTAGAACCTTATAATAGGTCTACTGCTTCCCGTCATCATTTATCAGCCACTGGATCTCCTCCAATACCCGTCGAAACACCGAGTCTCATCCTTTTGTTTGCCGCCACTAGTCGATGACCCGTCGAAAATTAGGGCATCGACCGAGTGAAAGAGAGAAGGGTGAGATAGGAGTGAAGGATAATATTTCCCTCAGCCAACAGTCTTCATAAGGTGAAATTCCCCTTTTCCTCCGAATTACACAAATAAAAATCCCTTGA
>BMAC01000468.1:340404-352457 GCA_014905375.1 Phtheirospermum japonicum
ATTTTACTTTTTTATTGACATTGTTTCAACATTTACACATTTTTTTTATTATCATTAAATTACATAAAGGTTCGTGAGTCAAAAAATAATTTTTGAAAGACAAGGGACTTGAACCCACAATGTTAAATACTGATACCTAACCCCAAACCACTCCACCACATGACCCTTATGTTATAATTTATAAACAAAGAAACATACATTCAAAAATAAGTTTAATATTTCTTTTAACCCTACATAACTTACCATAAACTCATTTTTTTAAACTTGATACAAAAGTTAATACTTCTCATAAATATAAAATAAATTCTAATTAACTATTTAATAAATAAAAAAAGCAAAAAAATAAATAAAACCAAAAAATAAAACATTATAATATAATACTAAATAAACCTCAAAACTTAAAATCAGGAAAAAAAATACCAAAAAATATTTTAAATTTATATATTTATAACACATATTTGTAAAACCAGAAGAATAATATAAGCCGTTAAAACATAAAGCAAGTTAAATAAATATTTAATCATAAATAATAACTTGATATATTTTAAAAATGTAAAACATAATTGAAATATTATAAAATAAATATCAGAATTAATTAGATAAGAATATAATAAAATGTGATTAACTTATAAATAAATATTTCATACATAAAAAAAAGGTGTTCACAAAAAGAGATGTTCACGAAAAGTGATTTTGGGTAAATATATTAATTGTGAACTTTTGCAAACAAATATAAAATGTTATAATACGATAATAAATAAATTTCAAAACTTAGAATCTTAGGAAAAAATAATAATCTATTATTTAAACTTATAAACTTATTTAATCAATTTTAAAAATAAGAAAYTTAAGAAATATTATATAATAATAACAATATAGTCGTTAAAAACTATAAAGTTTGTTAAATAAATATAGTAAAATAAATATTTAATGATGAACAATAAGTTGAATAATATTTATATTAGAAAAATGTAGTGATACCAAATGTCATCACCAATTATTATCAAGTTGTTATTGAAAAAGTGGCATCCTAAATCTTGATGTGAATGGAAAATTCATATTTATCATCACTAAATAAGACTTTAGTGTCAAAATAATGTTGTCACTATTTTTCTTGAAGCAGTGACAAAATATGGTGTTGTCATGAAAAGAAACTTATCGTGACACTGGATGTTGTCACCATTTTTCATGGAAAATATAATCACAAAATATAGTGTTGTCACGAATAAAAACTTATTGTGACACTAAATGTCGTCACCATTGATTACTAGTTTATCACTGAAAGGTTCTCTCCTACCCAATTTTTTCCGTCATTCCATTAATGTGACAAATTCCGTTTAATCATCATCAAATATGCGAATTAGTGACCAAAAACTAGATCTATGATGACAAAAATAAATATTATCGTCAAAATATATTTTTCAATGACAAAACTAAAATTCGTCACTATTGATTAACATATTATGACAAAATTTTATGCGTGGAAAAAAAAATCGTCACTAAACACCAGATTTCTTGTAGTGACTTTCTAGGGTTGTAATGTAGGCTATTTGGTAAGGTATGTCATATATAAAGACGTGTGGCTAACTTGAGAACAAACGCAATCAATAACTCACTCAATCCAAATTTTTAAGCGTGGAGCAGAATTTTGCCCCTCATTCCCCCTAAAGTAACCATATAACACTATTCTTAGCCTTTTATAGTTAAGGCTTTTTCTAAACCCCAAAACTGAATAATCACGCCCGATCCTAAGGAACATGAGTGTTAGTTCCTTCTTTGCTCGTTTGCCTTTATAAATAGGCTTTTATTCCTATCAACTAGATGCTCTTATGAACTTAAGCATCCTTAATCTCTTTATTATTATTATTATTATTATTATTATTATTATTATTATTATTATTATTATTATTATAGTATCCCACTAATTCCCACCCTACAAACACCAAACTTCATTGAACTAATAATAAATTAAACTCTCATTTCACACACTTAAACGAAATAAGAGCTAAAATTATGCTCGTGGCTAACAAAGAGACGTAATAAAGGCTCAAAGGGGCTCATTGGGAATTTGTAGTGCTTTTTATTTTTGAATATGGCTGATTAGCACTAATTTGTCTTGATTTTAGTTAGTATTTGAGTTTGTTTTTGTTATTATTTTTGGTGTAAGTTGGATAGATTGAGCATATTTTTGTATTTTCTTATCTCCAACTTATTTTATTGTATTTTAATTATAATTAATTAACTTTATGTTTGTTTTAGGTATTTTGAAGATTTTTGGTTTGGACATAATTAAGGATGGGTCTACAAGTGGAGTTTCAGCGAAAACGGGCCTCGATTTGAAGTATTAAAGCTGACACTGGGTATGCTGATTGACACTGGGTAAATCAGCATACCCAGTGTCAGCTTTAATACTTCAAATACCCAGTGTTGACTGTTTGTTGACTGCATGTCAGAGAAGTTAGCGGTAGCACCTAGCGGTAACCGTAACCGCTAGGCATACCGCTAGAGCTACCGTTAGCGGCCCAGAATCCTATTTTTTGGGAGGTTTCTTGTGCTCCAAGTCTTTGTAATCCTATATATACCTTACCATACTTTTTCAAAGCATAGTTGGACGTTTTTTAGGGGATTCCTAGGGTTTTCCAAGCCCTAGGATTGCTTCAATTCTCTTGATACTTCTCCATATTTCTTAGTTTTAAATTTCTAATTTTTAGATAAAATATATTAGTTCTTAGGTAATTTAGATTCGAGATTTTTTCAACCAAACAATGTCAATTCGTCTTCATTAATTAGTAAGTAATTATTTCTTTCGCTCTTTACTTTAGTTGCATGTTTTCAATTAGTTTAATTAAATAATTGATCTTAAAATCCTTTATTTTCATTTCCATGACGAATTGTGATTTTGATTGTGTTGGAATTGAGATATTGATTATGTTGATAATTATTGGCTAGATCTTATGGGTCTAGAGCCTAAATTCATTTAGAACCATCAATTGGGTCTTTCCAAGCGATCATGGAGACGAATCGAATCTCTAGAACCCTAGTTTTCTTAAATCATTTTAAAAGTCTTTTAATCAATTTTCTCATAGTTAAATTAATCTTAGGTTTTAGATAATTAGTTCTTAGTTTAAATAATTTTATATTTAATTAATTAGGTCCTAACTTAGATAATATTAAGATTTAATTAGTTTAATTCGTTTCTAGTTCTTAAAACAACCAAACTAATTTGATACCGTGTATTATTTTTCTTATTCGTGAAATGCAAACACAAAACAAACTTCCGAATCGAGCTTTCCTCGAGAGATCGACTTGAGTCAACTTATCAACCTACACGCGATCTCGTACTCTTGCGGGCGAGTTTTTTAAAATTGACAAATTTAATAAAAGTAGGTGCATAAAGTTCGAATCAGAATTTTGGCGCCGTTGCCGGGGAAAGCTAAGTAAGTTGTGAATTTTGTGTGTGCCATTCGTGATCTTTATTTATCTTTATCTTTATTTTATTGCGATTTTTCTTTTCATTTTCTTGATCTGGTGATGTGACCTGAGTAAGCAGACTTGGATTGGGGTAGACCTGGTCTAGGGATACTAAGAAAGTGCCCAGTGGTCTAACCTGCTTTACCCCCGCGAGGTGTTGAGCTGACTTTCCCAAAGGAGGTCAAGAAAACAGATGGAGATGAGGAAGAAATTATCCTAGCTCGGGATAATCCTGATCTGACCTAAATTCTTGGATGAGATTAAGGTCAAGAGGCCTAGAGTCAGGAAAAAAATCCTGACCTGATATGAGTCCTCTGAGAATGATTATAAGAGGACAAGCTTATGGGAGACCAGGCAGTCTGGTTTCCTAAAAGGGAATAGGTGGGACCACTTGTCATGATTATTTGCATAACGGCTTGAGACTCGCGAATTCTATTTCCAAGATCCCGGAAGAGGTCCCCACTAGGAAAACTTATAAATAGCTCAGCCCCAAGGCTAAGAGAGGTATGACATTCTTGTGCATTCCTTTCATTTGCTCTCTGAAATACAACACGCTTAAATAACTTAAGCATCGGAGAGGTTTCCACCGAAAATCCTCCGGTGGTCCTTTCTAACGTGTTTTTGGGTGCAGGCCAGGTTTGTTCATCAAGAAGGTCAGAGTGTTCGTGAGAGGGGATATTTTAGTTGGTGTAATTATTTTCTAGATGAAACAATTGGCGCCTTCTGTGGGAAAATCAAGGCTAAGACGTGAGATAAGACATGGCTTTAGATGGACTCCGGCGGAATTTGGTGGCAGAGTTGGGTGGCACTCCAAGCTCTGCCACTCCGATGGGTGCGCCTAGCACGGCGGTGCCGTCAGTGGCAGGACCATCGGCGGCAGCGCGACCAGGCACAACGCAACCTTCTCCCAGTAGAGTCACACAAACTGACGGCGGATTGCTGAACGACTCCTTCCTCAGACAGCTATCAGATCTCATCGGCAAAGCAGTGGAGGTGGCCGTGGATAGAAAGTTCACCGAATTTTCAACACCTCCTCCCAAATCAGTTCCGCCGCCGGAGACGGAACCATTGCGAGCAACCCAGCGCACAGTCAGAACTCCCCTTCCAGAGGAGGAGGAGAGTTTCTCCGCCTCAGAAAGTGAAACATCGAGCAAAACCAACCCAGACCTCACTGAGCAGATGAAACCTACAGAAAGAGGTCAGGGAGTTTAAAAGGAAGATGGCGAGCACGGATGCGGTGCTAGCGTGGAGGGGTACACCGTTTACGGAGGCGGTTATGCGCGATGACGTATCGGCCTCTTACAGGTCAATGGGCTTTGAATACAATGGGACAACAGACTCGTGGGATCACCTGAGCCGATTTGACATTGCGGCGACTTTGCACAAATTCTCAGACGTGGTCATGTGCCGAGTCTTCCCGAAGACTTTTACAAAAAATCGGCCCAGCTCTGGTTCAGCAAGTTGCCACCGCTCTCTATAAGCAATTTCGACGAGTTCAGCTCGGCATTCCTGCATCAATATACCAGCTATCGGAAGTACCAAAAAATGCCGCGGGAATTATTCACCCTGACACAACATGAAAATGAAAGCCTACGGACATACATCAGCCAATTCAGAAATGCAAAATTTGAAGTGCCATCAGCATCTGAGTAGAGCTGTTATACAAAACGAGCAGCTCGAGAGCCCAGCTCGGTTCGGCTCATTAAGGCTTGAACTCAACTCGTTTACTTTAATAAACGAGCTGATCTCGAGCTCATAAAATGCTCATTTAGTTAACGAGCCGAGCCGAGCTTGGCTCGCAAGCTGTTCGATAGGCTCGAACACCAGGGTCATTAAAGTTATTTCATATATGTGTGTATATATATATATATATATATATATATATATATATATATATATATATATATATATATATATATATATATATATATATTACCCACCCCTTCCCAATGGCCTGTAACCCTAATTCTTTCTCACAGACCGCCTCCACTCTTGTGAGTCACATTCACAGATTGCCGACGGACAACACAAAGATGATAATGGCGAAAAGGCTCGGGAAGAGAGTAAAGGAATTCGGTCGTGTCTGTTAGGAATTCGTCGTCGGCGGCCGTATTGACAATCGAGAGGAGCCGATCCAATGGCGGACGGGGGTTCCATACGGGGGAGTGTCGCCGGCGATTGATCCGTTATCTCTGAAGGTTTCGGCATACGAGTATTGCAGCACATTCAGGAATTACAAGAAGACGCGCTGCCGAGTGAAGAAGTCCGGTAAGCGCGTGATGTTAGGGCTTTGTGGCTGAGGAGGTGGGATGCGATGCGGTGCGAGAGGATGTAATGTGTGACGTGTACATCTCGATAAAATTGAGATCGAATTTGAGATTGATTTTGTTTTTCCTTTTTTGTTTTGTATACTTCTTGAGTTGTGTAATGTGTGATCATCTTTGTTATCTATGAAGATATTAGGTGATGGTTGCACTGTTTGTTGAAGGAGAAACAATTAATTGCAGCTGTTGAAATTTTTTCAAAGCTTGTTTTAGTTTGTGATTGTTTGCTGTGTATCAAATAAAACATAGTAATGAAGTCCTGAGTTCATGGTTATCATTTGCTTCTGTCATTATCTTTCTTAATTGAGTAATCAACCTTTTTAAAAGAATGGTTTCTAGAGTAAATAATTTTCGAGCTCGAGCTCTAACGAGCTGGGCTCGTTTAAACGAGTTGAGCCCGAGCTTTAACGAGCTGGGCTCGTTTAAACGAGTCGAGCCCGAGCTTGAATTCGTAACTAGCGAGCCGAGCCAAGCTATAACTTTAGCTCTTTAATGTAAACGAGCGAGCTCGAGCTAGGCTCGAAACATGCTTGAGCCGAGTTCGAACTTTGGGTGCTCGGGCTCGACTCGGCTCGTATAACAGCACTACATCTGAGGAGCTCTTGGTTAACGCATTAGCACAGGGGCTCAAGAGAGGAGAATTCTTTCAGTCGCTGGTCATAAAGCCAACGATAAAATTCAGAGAGCTCTTGGAACGAGCAGAGAAGTACATCCACCTAGAGGAAGCCTTGAAGATCAAGGAAGAAGGAGAGAAGAAAAGGGACCGACCTGATAGAGAAGAAAGGGTGCCGATGAAAAAGTCCAGGCCAGATCTGGTAGGGGGACGACCTCGTTTTGAAAAATACACACCCCTGGCAACACCTCAAGGAGAGATCTTCAGGCAATAGAGCGGCACCCTGATCTCAAATGGCCTAAAACTTACTCTCAGAAACAGTGGAAAGAAAGATCTTACAGGTTTTGCCGATACCATAACGAATATGGCCATGACACAGATCATTTCACTCATCTGAAGGATGAACTAGAGAGAATGGTACAGGCCGGGCACCTCAAGGAGTATGTGCATATGAGAAGAGAGGAGCCTAGGTCTGACTTACACAGGTGCGATCGGCCTCAAGGGAACATACATGAGCAAGATAATGGACGAAACAGTGGAAGGCGAAGTGACCAAGCCCAGGTCATATGAGGGGAAATCCTAATGATCATAGGAGGCGAGTGGGATGAGCATTCTAAAAGAACCCAAAATAGCTATGTCCGAGCTGCAAAGGACCTGGTCAGGAAATCGCGAGAGGTGGGTCAGATAACCCCAAGCCCGAGCATTTGTTTCGGATCAGAGGATGAGAATGGAATCTTGGCTCCTCACATGGACGCCCTGGTCATAAAAGCCACTATTGCAAATTATAATGTGAGACGGGTATTTGTTAACACTAGGAGATCGACTGATATCCTATTCTATGATTGCTATCGAAAGCTAAAACCAAATATGGAAATGGAAGAGGTGACAACTTTGTTAGTAAGATTTTCATGGGAGCTTTGAAGCCTTTAGGGGCAGTAAGGCTTTTGGTAACATTAGAAGAAGAGCCGTATAGGTTAACTAAGACATTGCGATTCTTGGTAGTGGATGCACCATCTTCACACAATGTTATGCTGGGACGACCATCCCTGAGCCAATTCCAGGCGGTGATCTCAGTGTACCATATGAAGTTGAAGTTCCCTGCTAAGGATGGAACAAGTGAGGTTAAGGGTGATCAGTATGTATCCAGACAAGCGTACGTCAAGTGTATCTGATGTAATGAAGAGGAAAGACAAAATAAGAGAGACAGAATGGAGAACGCGATGCCAGAGCTGGCCCAGCGAGAGGAGGGTTTGATGATGGCAGAGGTGGTCCCAGGGAATAATAGTAGAGTTGTGAGAGTGGGAACGACCCTGAGCCCAGAAATTCTGGTAGACCTGGTCTAATTTTGAGAAGCAATGATGATGTTTTTGCTTGGTATCCTCAAGATCTGGTGGGGATAGACCCAACAGTCGTCGAGCACCACCTCAATATCAACCCTGGAGAAAATCCAATTAAACAGAGGAAGCGTAACTTCGGCCCTGAAAAGGAGGCAATCATCGAAGCTGAAGTCGAATAATTGTTGAAAGCTAAGCACATTCAAGAAATACAATTCCCTGAGTGGATTTCCAATGCGGTGTTGGTCCCCCAAACCCCAGAAGATTGGCGTATGTGTATAGATTCTCGAGATCTTAATCGTGCCTGCCCTAAGGACCATTACCCGTTGCCAAGGATAGACCAATTGGTTGACTCCACTTCTGGCTGTGAGCTGTTAAGCATGATGGACGCCTCGTAAGGGTACCATCAGATCAGGCTAGCTGAGGAGGACAGGAAGTGGGTCAGTTTTATAACCCCAAAGGGGACCTATTGCTATGTGGTCATGCCGTTTGGGCTCAAGAATGCAGGCGCCACATATCAGTGATTGGTGGATAAGATGTTTAAAGCTCAGTTGGGAAGGAACATGGAGGCATACATAGACAACATGTTAGTCAAGAGCGTGAAGGTGGCCTCGCAAGTGGATGATCTAAGGGAAACTTTTGACACCTTGAGAAGATACATGATGAAGCTCAACCCCCAAAAGTGCGCATTTGGGGTAAGAGCTGGTAAATTCCTGGGGTATATGGTTACAAAAAAGGGAATAGAGGCCAACCCAGAGAAGGTAAGAGCCATCATGGACATGAAGGCCCCAAAGAATGTCAAGGAGATGCAGTGCCTGGCGGGTTGAATTAATGCTCTGAGAAGGTTTGTCTCGTGCTCAACTGAGAAAAGCCTACCATTCTTCCAGGCCTTGCGTAAAAAAGCTCGGTTTCAGTGGAATGAGGAGTGTCAGGAGGCATTCCGGATGTTGAAGGAGCACCTGGCTAGCATGTCGCTGCTCACTAAGCCAGTTCAGGGTGAACCTTTAATCCTATACTTGTCTGTCGGGCAGCAGGCTGTGAGCTCGGTCTTGCTTAGATAGGAATGTAAAATGAAAAGGCCGGTACATTGTTGGAGCAAAGTAATGCATGATGCTGAAGTTCGATATGTGGAGGTGGAGAGAGCAATGCTAGCCCTGGTCGGGATAGCACGTAAGTTGCGCCCTTATTTTCTCTCACACAGCATAGTAGTGCGGACCAACCTACCATTGAGAGCCCTCACGGATAAGCCGGAGGCCTTGGGACGATTGGTTAAATGGATAATTGAACTTAGTGAGTTTGACATTACTTTTGAAGCAAGGACACCATTAAAGCCCAGGCGTTGACTGATTTTATGCAAGAAATGACCAGCTCTTCCGAGGACAAGGAATGGACAATTTATACAGATTGTTCGGTAGGAAGCCTAGGCTGTGGTGCGGGCATAGTGTTGACTGACCCGACATGTGTAACCACTGAGTATGCAATACGGATGAACTATCCCTTGTCTAATAACACGACAGAGTATGAAGCTCTCTTGAGGGGAATTCAGATGGCAAAGGATTTGGGGGCAGAGAAGGTATGCGCAAGAGTGGATTCGCAGCTCGTATGTAGGAAGGTAAATGGAGAATTTGAAACAAGAGACGAGCATATGCAAAAGTACCTAGCCCAGTTTCAGGAATTAGCTAGTGCCATGGGGACTCTTATTCTCCTCCAGATTCCCAGAGAAGAAAACACGAGAGCGAATAACTTAGTTAAAGTGGCTAGTTCAGCTGTGGATTGTCAGGAAAGAATGATCACTCTGTTGATGGCACATCAGGAATTCGGAGAAGAAGAAGTATGCACAATGGACGAAGGATAAGATTGGCGCTCTCCTATCAAAGCATATCTGGAGAAAGGAGAGCTGCCGGAGAGTAAGAGAGAAGCGATGAAATTAAGGACCAGGTCATCCCAGTTTTTCTTGATTAAAGGAGAACTATTTCAAAGGGGGCTTGGGCAGCCCCTTTTACGGTGCCTAAGCTCAGGGGAGGGCACCCATGTCCTTAACAAAGTCCATGAAGCCTTGTCAAGCAATATCTTGAGAGCAGGCCACTTTTGGCCACAACTGAGGAAGGAAGCAGAGGATTTTGTCCGGGCATGCGATAAGTGTCAGAAGAACTCACCCTTGATACACAGGCCTGAGGAGGAGCTCATGACAATGAGCTCTCCTTTCCTATTTGCCAAATGGGGGATAGACTTGGTAGGACCATTCCCCACAGCCCCCGCCCAAAAGAAGTTCCTGGTTGTGGCCATCGATTACTTCAGCAAGTGGGTGGAGGCTGAAGCTTTGACAAAAATTACAGAGGATGCATTAATGGGCTTTTTGTGGAAAAACATAGTCTGTCGATTTGGCATCCCTAGGATTTTAGTCTCAGATAATGGCACTCAGTTCATGGGGGCCAGAAACAGAGATTGGTGTGCTCGGATGAAAATTAATCAACATTACACATCTGTTTACCATCCGCAAGCCAATGGCCAAGTTGAAGTGACCAATTGCATCCTCGTACAAGGAATCAAAGCACGCTTAGAAATATCAGGAGGCAAGTGGGTGGAGGAGCTCAGTTCAATCCTGTGGGCGTACAGGACTAATCCCAAGGAAAGCACCGGAGAAACGCCATTCAGTCTGGTTTATGGCATGGATGTCGTGGTCCCTGCCGAGATCAGTATAGAAACCCATAGAGTTCAAAACTTTGTTGAGGAGCAAAATGAGCTATTGATACAGGATTCCCCAGAGTTAGTAGAGGAGAAGAGGAAAAGAGCTTCCGTCAGAATGGAGCACATTAGGGGGCGAGTCAAAGCTGCTTATGATAAGTCTGTAATCAAAAGACATTTCCAAGTGGGAGACTTAGTCCTTCGCAGGTATGATTTAGGGAAAGAAACAGGAAAGCTGGGTGCTACCTGGCAAGGGCCTTTCAAAGTTACAAAAATCCTACAGGTTGGTGCGTATGAGTTGGAACAATTAGATGAGGTCAAACTACCACGAGCTTGGAACATAGCTAACTTGCGAAAATATTATGTATGAAAAACAACCAAATATTTATAACAATCCTGTTTCACAATGTCTTTACTTTGTACAGGTTTTAATGCTAGGATTGTCAGTATTTTAACGCCAAGATTATCTAAGGGCGGATGCCCATAGAATTCCTGACCTGATTTTCAGTATTTTAGCACCAGGATTGGCTAAAGGCGGAAACCCATGAAAGTCCTGACCTGATTGTCAGTATGAGACTTTCACGCTAGGATTGACCAAGGGATGTACGTCCTAAGTTTCTTGACCTGATGGTCGGAAAATGGCAGGACTGACCAATGACTGAGGCCACGATTTGCTCGAATCGATTGACAAACATGACTGGAATTATCTAGAGATCGATTAGAATATCACGAGTACTTGTTTTCATAGTTTTCGTGGTGTTGAAATGAATCAACGGGTTCATGACTTGGTATTATTGGAGATCGATTCAATTGAAGTATTCAATGTGTTTCAAGCTTGGAAAATAAAGGAAAAATGAAAATAAAATAATTAAAATAGCTAAACTAAACTAGAAAATGAAAGTGCAAGTTGGTAGGATGCCTCGTCGTATGCC
The DNA here is from genome assembly GCA_014905375.1 of Phtheirospermum japonicum. NCBI lineage: Eukaryota > Viridiplantae > Streptophyta > Magnoliopsida > Lamiales > Orobanchaceae > Phtheirospermum > Phtheirospermum japonicum. The sequence continues at coordinate 351,764 of BMAC01000468.1, forward strand.
TCAATAAGTAAATGCAAGCAAGTAATGAAAATACAAGCCAGACGAGCCAGGACGTGCCAACTCAAGCCAAAAACTAGCTCCAAAACGCCAAAACAGTCTGGAATGGTTGTCAAGGCGAGCCAGGACAAGCCAGGACTCCCCAAACGCACCTTGGCGCGAGTTGGCCCGAGCCAAGGCGCGCCTGCGCGCAGTCGCCCAGCAATTGCCGAGCGCTGCCGAGTCCCGCCCGCAAGCGCCCGGCAGCACCCGCCCACGCCCGCGTGCAGCGCCCGCAAGCCGCGCGCAACACCCCGCACACAGCGCCCGGCGCTTGCCACACTCGCGCGCATCCGCCCAGCGCCCGCGCGCAAGCCTCTCGCCAGCCCGCGCCATCCCTCGCCCATGCACGCCCAAGGCCCAGCCGACCAGCGCCCAGTGTCAGCGCCCATGCGCGCTCGGGCTCGGCCATGGCCGAGCCACATCGAGCCATGGTCGAGCCATATCGAGCCAAAATGTGCCAAAAAGCTAGCCAAGGGTCTAGGAAGGTGCCTCCGGGTCAAACTTGGTCAAACCTGGGATTTTAAAGGCTTTAAGGTCAAATTGGCCCATTTTAACCCAAACTAATTAGTATAAATAGAACCTCACTCTCATATTATAAAAAACACCTCCTCCCAACCCAAGCTTGGGTTTGGGATAATTTTCTCTCTCTAGATTT
>BMAC01000468.1:390818-411674 GCA_014905375.1 Phtheirospermum japonicum
AACTCTTCTTTTCTCTACCTATAAAAGGGTATGAGTTTTCTTTGTTTCAAGACAACAACTTTCAGATTTTATAAACCACTTTAGACTTCAAGTCATTACTTCATATCATTGTGAGTTTATTCTTTTTTTTGTAGAGTTTAAACAATTCTACGCAACTCTCAGAGTGCACTCGTTCATCGTCATCACTCGTTGAAAGTAGTTCAACGATTAGTAATTTCTAAACTCATATTCTTGATGCTTTCAAAGTAGTTTGATTTGGAATTTGATATGAATAGTTTGATAGGTTGTTAGATAATGCTTAGTTGATAGATTGTCAAGGTGTTGGCGATAGGAATTCATATTATTGCGTTTTGAATTATTGATGTTGGATGAATAATTGATTTTGGATTGAGAATGGAGTTGTGATTGGTTTAGTTATATTTCGTGAAGCATATTAGTATTTAAATTGTTATAAATCTTGTTGAGCGTTTCATATGATTTTGAAAGTGGCATAGTGATTGAACCATTGTTGAACCTTGGTTGTTAAAGACGTTAGATTGTTAATTGTTATTGTCAAGACATGCAAGCAAGATATAATTGTTGGTACGATGTGTAGTATTTCGTATTTGGTTTACAATTATTGCTTTTCTCACAACTTGTCGAGAGGTTGACGCCCTCGAGACAAGAGTCTTTATTTTCAAATCAATTAAGGTTGCATCATTTCCAAAACCCCATTTGATCGTGTGTTTTAGATAGAATTTATGATATTAGAATAATAAGCTTCATTGATTCCGATTCCCTTTCCTCGAGAGATCGACCTTAGTTAACTTACTAGTCTACAAGTGACCCCGTTCTCTTACGGCCAAACTCAAACTCATTTTCAAAGCGTAGACGCGTATCGGTTGACCGATAATTAATTTTGAAATTAACCAAAAAGTTCGGCTCAAAACTTGGCGCCGTTGTCGCGGAATGGCAAAGGTGTTAATGATGTTTATTCGTGTTAATGCTTTCATGTTGATAATTGTATAATGTTTTTGGTTTGCCTCTCGATGCGGTGATTTGTTTATTGACGATGCAAGGTCGACGAAGTCTTAGAGGAGAATCGACCCCATTCATCAATAGCATCGAGCGAGTGACAAGATCGAGACAACTATTTCCTTCCACCGAAGGGAATCCGACCACTCGATGGAGTCAAGCAATGCGAGATTACGATCTGGATGAATTCTACTTTGAGCAACTTCCAGTATTTCATGGGCTCCCGAGTGAAGATCCATTCAACTTCATCCAGGAGTACGACGCCATAACAAGAACCTTCCCTCTCTCAAGACTTACGAGGGATGAAGTGAAGGTGCGACTCTTCCTCTACACATTGAAGGGTCGGGCAAGAAAATTATTTATACATTCAGAGCCTGATTCCTCGAGAACGTGGGAGGATGTGCACGGTTGGTTCATGGAGACGTTTTGCTCATCTGAATGGGCCCCACCTCCAAATTCTTACAACGTGAGACTAAAAAATTAACATGCTTCACCCAACCACTACAATCCGAGTTCTGAACCTCACACCCCACCACATAGTTTCTATCGCCCGATCTTTGATGAAATTTTTTATTGGGTTTCGAATCTTCGTACGCTCCTTCCGCCTCACCTTCTTATTACACGGGATATGACTCGTATGCTCCATCCGAACTTAATTCTTTCTATCCAAGCTACGACTCTTATGCCTGTCCCGACTTGATTCCAGACCATCCGAGCTATGGAAAATACATACCCGATAATTAATTTTTGGCGCGAAAGCAAGATCTAGAAGCTGAGACCATTTGTCATTGGGACAAACTTGCGCAATCAAATCAAAATTTGGCAAAATCGACTGAGCAAATCATGAAGAATATGGAGACGATGTTAGGTCAAATAATAGCTTCTTTGGAAGAGAGGGAAAATCAACAAATTTACAATCATCCCGATGCTCCACTCGATAATGATTCTTGCTCAGTTATCCGTGTTGAGGAGGAGCAGCTTACCTTTGAAGAGCTGCCGATTCTTGATATGGTGGATGTTGGTGATTCAAGCTTTAATGCTTGTTTAGGAGAGGTGTGTGAGGAGATGGAGATTGAGGATTTTGTTGAGATCGCCTCTTTTGCGAGTGAACATGAAGTTTTGGGTAATAGGGTAGGGGTGTTGCCATTGGAGGTTTCGTATGAGGATATTGGCGACTCGGACTTACTTTATCTTTGTGGAAATGATGGAGTAGTGTTACCGGATTTGGAGGAGGTTGTGATAGTTGAGCCGCATTGCGTTCTACCCAATGCTTTGATCAATCTTAATGTTGAGGTGGTAGAAGAAACAACCGAGAAGGAGTTTAGGACGGTCGATGATCATTCCTTCTACTCGACCAATTTCCTAATCATTCCGGTGACCGAGCATTGTTCCACACTTCGATTGACTCTTGATCTCTTCTCGGTGATCGACTACTCACGTTTCCGACCTCCAAAGTCGGTTGGAGTTTTTATTTCTCTCATCACGGGAACCGCTCGTCGTGACCACCTTGGTTATCATCATTACCTGCTATTGCTCTTGGCACGATTGCCATTTATTTCTCGATCCCGGATAACATCACTTTTGTAAGTCGTCAAGCAAAAGACGTTAAAAATTGCACTTCTTGGGAGGTAACTCAAGCTTTTGTTAATTTTTTTCCATAATTCTGTTTATTTTACTTTTATTTCTATTATTTTATTTTCGTACATATTTTTGTGTGCTTAACTGGAGTTGGATAGGTGTGGTAATGATTTATTGAGTTGTGCAGCAAGAGTGTGGAAAATGACGCTTTTCCAAGATATCCGATTGGATGAGGGAAAGTGACCGATCGGACAAGCCACACTGGACTATTGTCCGACCGGATGAGAGAAGATGACCGGTCGGACGAAACACACTGGACTATTGCCCGACCGGATGTATGATTGTCCGATCGGATGAAGCTGCAAACTTACCGTCACAGACTTCCATCTTTCCCTTCGGACGGAATGGACATTTAGGCGGGCCCGAGCCCCAGTATTGTATCACTTTCTATCCCAACTCTCGTTTTTCATTTTTAATGATTTTGTTTGATTTTTCTGTTATGTGTTTTATGCTAGAGTGTTTGTTTAACCATTCGACTAACTATTCGCATGATAATTGATTCGACGTTTACCTTTTTCCTTGTATTGATATTCATAATAGCAATGCAGACATTGCTTACTTTTGTTGGGGGGGTGGGGGTGGGGGGGGGGGGTGATAGTCTATGCATGCGTAATCATTTTGGTCGAATGGTTATGTTTGATTCTTTCTTTGTGACAACGTACAAATCAACCAATTATTTATGTCGACGCAAGTTGAAATTATTCCCATGCTTATTTGTGTTTGTACTGGTTTGCCTGTCGGAATCATGTATTATGTTATATGTCGTTAGAGTCTTTTGAGCTTGTTTAAGTGCAAAATTTTTCAAAAACTACTTATACATATTTATTTAAAACAACACTTGGTCATTAGCAATTTTGCGAAGCTCTTAAAACTCAATCTTCTTGTTTTCAAAAGTTTGAGTAAAATCCTAGTAAGGAGCCTTGTGTGTTTATCAACATTTCATGCTGTGATTCGATAAGAGTTTTGAGAAGTCCCTAAAGTCGCATGTGTATATTTGGTTTTCGAAATGACGATAGGCACATATAAAATACGATTACGGCTATATTCAGAAATAAAAACCATTATAAATTCCTAATGAGCCCCTTTGAGCCTTTATTCCGTCTCTTTGTTAGCCATGAGCATAATTGTAGCTCTTATTTCGTTTAAGTTTGTGAGATGAGAGTTTTATTTATCATTGGTTAATGAGATATGACGAATGCAGGGTGGAAATTAGTGGGACACTATTAAAAAAAAGAAGAAGAAGAAAAGAAATATATAAAAAAAAGAGTTTAGTTAAGAATAAAGCCTATTTATAAAGGCAAACGAGCATAGAAGGAACTAATACTCTTGTTCCTTAAGATCGGGTGAGTTTATTCAGTTTTGGGAGAGAAATAGCCTTAGTTATAAAAGACTAAGAATAACGTTATATGGTTGTTTTGGGAGGAATGAGGAGCAAGCTTTGCTCTATGCTTAAAATTTGGATTTAGTGAGTTATTGAATGCGTTTGTTCGCAAGTTAGCCACACGTCTTTATATATGACATACCTCACCAAAGAGCCTACATTACAACCCTAGAAAGTCCTAATCCGATCCTTGATTAAATGTGCACACATATGCGATGTACGAGTCTTTGATTTTCATGAGTCGTTGAATGCATGTCTATGTTGATCCGAGCATATACACTTACATTTTGAAAAACACGAGCGAATGAGTGCACCATTATGTATATTTTTTTTTGTGAGGACGAATTCTTTTGATTTCAAGTTGAAAAGGTAACACGGTTTTAGCTTAAGAGTTTTCGACAAAAGTGTTTATATTTGCAAAACTATATTATATGCACAACATGACTTTAAACTCTAAACACTTTCACTTTTCTCGATTTTGATCCTTTCGTTTGTTCGAGGATGAACAAACAGATTAAGCATGGGGTGGTTGATTCGTACGTATTTGTTACAAATTTTTACATAATCGAGTCATATTTGAGTCTTCTTATCATCTTTTTCGGGTTAAGGCTAGGATGAATTGCATCGTTTTGCACTTTTTGTCCCCTTACTTAACTTTCCGACTTGTTGATCGCTAATCAGTCCAAATGAGAGTAATACTTTTTTTTTCTCATACAGCTAGAGCGTCAAGTGGATCCAAAGCACAAAGATAGAGGAAGCAACACCCAAAAGTAGCCCAAAAAGACACCCACCGATCGGACAGTGTATGTCTCCAATCGGTTTAACTGATAACGAGCACACCGGTCGAATGAACTGGCGCACCGATCAAAGCAGCGGACAGTAGCCTTTGTCCGATCGGACAAGACCTTCGTCCGACCGGACATGTACGTTACGCATGCAGATTTTTGGAAATTTTCAGTTACGAAACGGCCAAAGCTTGTTCAAAAAGGGCAGAGGAGGCTAGGGTTCGTGCCATTCAGTCTAGGAGACTTGAACAAATCTAGAGAAGCCACCCAAACACCCAAAGGTAGAGAGATTTGACACATCTCTCATACCTTTGGCATAAATCCATACGACGCCGTCGCTAGGTTTGATTCGCAGCAACCGACGTCCGTCGCTAGGATTCTGGGTTCGTAACAAGCCTCGGGATTCTATGCAACTCTCGGAGTGCACTTGTTCGTCGTCATCACTCGTTGAAAGTAGTTCAACGATTAGTAATTTCTAAACTCGTATTCTTGATGTTTTCGAAGTAGTTTGATTTGGAGCTTGATATGAACAGTTTGATAGCCTGTTAGATAATGCTTAGATGATAGATTGTCAAGGTGTTGGCGATAGGAATTCATATTATTGCGTTTTGAATTATTGACGTTGGATGAATAGTTGCTTTTTGATTGAGAATGGAGTTATGATTGGTTTAGTTATATTTCGTGAAGCATCTTAGTATTTAAATTGTTATAAATCTTGTTGAGTGTTTGATATGATTTCGCAAGTGGCATAGTGATCGAACCATTGTTGAACCTTGGTTGTTAAAGATGTTAGATTGTTAATTGTTATTGTCAAGACATGCAAGCTAGATACAATTGTTGGTACGATGTGTAGTATTTTGTATTTGGTTTACAATTATTGCTTTTCTCACAACTTGTCGAGAGTTTGATGCCCTCGAGACAAGAGAGTCTTGTTTTCAAAACAATTAAGGTTGCATCATTTCCAAAACCCCATTTGATCGTGTGTTTTAGATAGAATTTGTGATATTAGAATAATAAGCTTCATTGATTCCGATTCCCATTCCTCGAGAGATCGACCCGAGCTAACTTACTAGTTTACAAGTGACCCCGTTCTCTTGCGGGAAAACTCAAACTCCTTTTCAAAGTGTAGACGCGTATCGGTTGACCGATAATTAATTTTGAAAGTAACCAAAAAGTTCGGCTCAACAAGACTATGTGGGAGAGTCACCTTCGGGTGAATTTATTGAACCTCATGCTGTGCCACCTGACGCTTTGTACGAACATGAGATGGAGGTGTTTGAATAGGTAGTTGAGAAGGAGCCCGTTCGCCCTCTTTTAAATCCTTATTTTGACTTTTCATGACTTTGAGGGCGTTGAGGCAGTGATCAAGGGAATGACAGAGCGTGGTTTGGTTGATAGACGCTTCATGTGCTCAAAAGATTCTCTAAGTCTTCCTTTGATCGAGGATCACCCCATGTGCCCATTATCCTTTCATATATTCAAGGTGATCAATTACTCAAGGTTCTGACCTCCGAAGCTAGTTGGAGTTTTTGTATCTCGGGTTGTACTTTTTGTGCCCGCCTTGGTGATTATCATCGCCAATTCTTGCTCTTGGAGAATACCAAGGCGTGGCACGATTGTCATTTTTTTTAGACCCGGGATGACATCGAATGGAAATGTCGTCGAGCTAGACGTTAAGCAAGCGCTTCTTGGGAGGCAACCCAAGCCTTTTAACTTTGTTTATTTTTGTGTGTTTTTGTTTCTTCTTGTTTAAGGCTCCCCTCAACTTTGAATCTCGTTGGACGATTTTCAACACCCGACTCTTCACCACAAGCGCGATTTCAGGGACGTCTCTCTCTTTCTCTTCCTTTTACCATACCTTGCTTAATTTTTCATTTTATACAATGTGGACATTGTATGGTTTAAGTGTGGGGAGTTGTCCTTTGGTTAGTAATTGTTCGTATGCTTGCTTGTGGTTGATTTGAGTCGTGTGTATTTATATTGATTGGAATCTTGACGAAGTGATGTGGTTAGATGCTTTGGTTAGGATATTTAGACTTTCGTTCGAATAATTGTGTAATTGTGGGGAGCATCAATTGTATATTTCTTCTCTATTTTGTAGTATTTGTTGCTATATTAAGTAAATCATGTTCCACAAGAAAGTTGAGAGACGAGGATCAACGAATCGGTGAAAGAAAGCAGGCAAATCAGGAGGTTGCGTCGATGCCGAGGATGGTTCGCGTCGATCGACACGATGGGCGGCATTTCATCTCTGTTGCGTCGATCATGCATGCGTCGGTCGACGCTCAGTCGATGAGAAGCTGCAGTAGTGTCGATTCAAGGTCCGTCGGTCGACGCCCTTGCGACGGGAACTCTCTATTATGACAATTGAAGGTACGTCGATCGATGCACATGCACGTCGACGCGGGCAGGAGAAGCGCGTCGACGCTGAGGTCTGGCACGCGTCGGTCGATGCCTGGTCGACGCCGACGCGGCTGAGTTATTTTATGAAGAAAACTTGCGCGGAAAGAATGAAGAATCCTATATAAACCCGACCTAATTCCGTCCCAAAGACACATATAACATATCCTAGGGTTCTAGGAGTTCCATAGAGTTCCCAAGTCATTCCAATTCATCCATACGCAAGAGAACTTGAAGATTGAAGATCAAGACGCAAGATTCGAGTTCTACATATCGTTTCTCCTATTTTCTCAAGGATTATATTTATTTATCTGAACCTTTTCTTTTATTTTATTAACTCCACGAGGGAGTAAACTTATTATCTAAATCTATGGATGTTGAAACCCTCGTGAAACTATGTTTTAATTAATTTATGCAACATTATCTTTTGTTCTTCATATGCGATTGTTTGTGTTGTTCTATTCTTAATTTGTGATTGCTTAATTCTTAGTTTAGCTTGATCACCTAGATGAAGTATTGGTTATCTATTGCTAGAAATAGAATTGCTTCCCTTGTAATTGTCGTAATCTCTATTTCATTGGTAGAAACTAATGATTATGCATCGTTAGGGATAACACAATATAAGTTAAATAAACCGAGCTTATGTGTTTATTACTTAGATTAATCTATTTGCCTGGGTATTAATGCTGTTGTTGGATTAAATCTAGATATCTTATTCTAAGGTATTCAATAATTAGAATCAATTGAAGAGCTTGTTTTGATTGAGTAAACGGTAAGGGCAAGTTCGAGTAGCAGAGCTTATTGCTACTTAGGGGTTTTAGTCGCATAAGATGAATGGATTATGATATTGTGGTTGGTTAGATGAGTGGAACGAGGGTGGAAACAGAACTAGAACTAGAGCTTCACTATTATTGAATTTTCTGTTAATTATTTTCTTATTTTATTTAGTTCTCTTATAATTAAATCAAATCTTCAAACCCCATATTTTTAGTTTAATAAAATACAAACTATCACAATCTAAACCACGCTCCTCGTGGGATCGACCCTTACTTATCGCTACTAGTAGTTGGTAGAGAAAAGTTGAGGAAAAATAAATATTTAATTTGACGCTTAACGACGAGCGGTCAATTTTTGGCGCCGTTGCCGGGGAGTGACGCATTTAAATTGTGATTTTAAGTATTTTAGTAATTTATTTTTATATTTATCATTATTTTTGTTTTGGAACAAGTTGAACTCTTGTGCGTGTTTTCTCAGGTGAGTGAACTTGAGATCATCCGGGAAGAAAAATTTGCATTACTATCCGGAAATCAACAAGAGAGGTCACGATTTGAAGAAGAAAAAGGAGACTTCGGACTCGGAACAAGTACTACCAAATTATATATCCGAGGAGTCTTCAAGTGAAAGCGAAGAACGAGAGAACGAGATGATGGCTGGTCAAGCGAAATGAATGTTGAATGAGTTAGCCAATCCCGACCTCCCACAACAACCATTGTGCATCACTTTCCCAACGGTGAACGATGCTACGTTCGAGTTACGATCCGGACTAATACATCACTTACCTTCGTTCCATGGACTCGCTAGCGAGGATCCGCACAAACACTTGAAGGAGTTCCATGTCATTTGCACCAGCATGAAACCCGCTGGAGTCACGGACGAGCAAATAAAGCTAAGGGCATTCCTCTTTTCACTGAAAGTCCTAGACAAGGACTAGCTTTACTACTTACCCTCGGGATCCATCACTACGTGGGGAGCTTTGGAGAGAACATATTTGCAGAAGTACTTTCCCGCATCACGAGTGGCAAACCTTCGGAAAGACATTTGTGCGGCTAAGCAGACACGAGGAGAAATATTGCATGAGTACTGGGAACGATTCAAAAGGCTCGTCGCAAGTTGACCTCAACACCAAATGGGCGAGCAACTATTAATTCAGTACTTCTACGAGACTATGTCTCACTGATCGAAATATGATTAATGCAGCTAGTGGAGGCACTCTGATGGATAAGACACCGACGGCAGCAATGGAATTAATATCGAACATGTCGGCCAATTCTCAGCAATTCGGCAACCGTGACACTTCATCGAGATCAGGAAATGAATTGGGTAATGATTTAATACAAGCCCAATTAAATGAATTAAAGGCCATGATGAGTGCAGGAGGAGCCCCAAAGGTTCTACCATGCGGCTTATGTGAAGCATTGGAGCATATTACTGATGACTGCCCACATTTCTACACCATGGTCGAGGCACACGTGAACGCTTTAGGGGCTGGAAATGGACAAGGGAAAAAGTACGACCCGTACTCCAACACCTACAATCCGGGATGGAGAGACAATCCAAAATTAGGTTGGAGGAATCAACAAGGGAATACATTTGGGGGTCAAGATCAAGGGACTCCTCAAGCTTTTCAACAGGGGCAAAATTTTCCGAACCAATACAACACCCGACCACAAGGAGAAAACTCGTCACCATCACCTGAAGATATAGTGAAATCGATGGCGACAAGTTCCGCCCAATTTCAAAAAGAGACCAAGGCATGCATAAAAAACTTGGAGACACAAATGAGTCTAATGGCTGCACACATAACTAAACTGGATGTGCGAGGCGGTGGCCGATTACCACCTCAAACCGAGGTAAACCCGAAAAATGTGAGCTCCATAACGACGCGAAGTGGTAAAAGAGTAGAAAGCTCGGCGAATTCATCAAGTGAGCCGAAGAACAAGGACGAAAAAGGGGAAGAAGAAACGGAGCCGAAACATGCGGCGGAAGGTATTCCTAAATCATCTAATATTGTTAATAACCCTATTGTTTCTCCTCCTAGGATAGAGACACTTCCATTTCCATCGAGAATCAAGCACCGAGCTAAGGAGGACACGGAGAGACAAATACGAGACGTTTTCAAGAAGGTGGAGATCACTATTCCACTTGCCGATGCGATCAAGCAAATTCCTCGTTATGCCAAGTTCCTCAAGGACTTATGCACTAACAAAAGACGGTTGAAAGGAGATGAAAAGGTCCTAATGGGAGCAAACGTGTCGGCTATTTTCCAAAAGAGCTTGCCACAAAAGCGAAATGACCCGGGCATGTTTTTCATTCCATGCACGATTGGAGATATGCGAGTCGAGCGAGCCATGCTAGATTTTGGGGCGTCAATAAACTTCATGCCTCGCACCATTTTCGATTGTTTGAAGGTTGGTCCATTGAAGAAAACCGGGAAGGTGATCCAACTTGTCGACCGGAGCATTGCTTACCCGGATGGTGTTGTTGAAGATGTTCTTGTGAAAGTGGATGAGTTAATTTTTCCAGCTGACTTCTATGTGTTGAGCATAAACGGTTCCGCATCAAAGTCGCCACCTATCTTATTGGGGCGGCCATTTTTGAACACTGATCAAACGAAGATCGACGTTACTCGAGGCACTCTAACAATGGAATTTGACAGTCACATTTGTCAATTTAATATTTTTGATGCTATGAAATTTTCTGACTGTGATAACTCTGTTTATGCACTTGATTGTTTTGATTATTTAGTGCAGGAATTTCTAGAAATGCACAAGCAATATGAGCTCGAGATGGTGATCACACTAAGTTTGGGGGAGGAATCTCTACTATTGAGTACCCAATAACCGAGCCAAACTGGGACAATGAAGTGCAAGAGATGGTTTCAGCACTACAAGCGCTGAAACCAAATAAACGCGCTGTAAACTTCATCAAACTTCCCGATTTGCATGAGAAGGTTGTACCATCTATAGTCAAGGCACCAGAGCTCGAGCTCAAAACACTACCGGAACACTTGAAATACATCTTTTTGGGAGAGAACGAAACATTCCGTAATCATCTCGTCACGGTTAGACAACTTCCAAGAGGCATCATTACGGGAAGTGCTCTGAGACAACAAGCAAGCAATCGGGTGGACCATAGCGGACTTGCGAGGAATAAGTCCTTCCATGTGTATGAACTGAATTTTTCTCGAAGAGGATGTTGCGCCATCTAGGGAGCCCCAAAGACAATTGAATCCACCAATGATGGAGGTGGTGAAGAAGGATATTCTGAAGCTTCTTGATGTTGGGTTGATTTATCCCATTTCTGATAGTCGGTGGGTGAGCCCGACTCAAGTTGTTCCAAAGAAGTCGGGGGTGACGGTGGTTGAAAATAAAGAAGGCGACTTGGTTCCAACAAGAATGCAAACTGGATGGAGGGTCTGTATCGATTATCGTAAGCTGAACGCCATGACTCGCAAGGACCATTTTCCTCTCTCGTTTCTTGACCAAATGATTAAGAGGTTGGCGGGCCATTCTTACTATTGCTTTTTAGATGGTTACTCGGGGTATTTCCAAATTCCTATAGCACCCGAGGATCAAGAGAAGACTACCTTTATATGCCCCTTTGGCACGTTTGCCTATCGCCGCATGCCATCTGGACTTTGCAATGCACCGGCAACATTCCAGCGATGTATGGTAAGTATCTTTTCGGAATATGCTGGCGATATCATAGAGGTCTTTATGGATGACTTTAGCGTTTACGGAAACTCTTTCGAGGTATGTCTTGAGAACTTATCTTTGATTTTAAAACATTGTGTCGAGACTAACCTTGTATTAAATTGGGAAAAATATCATTTTATGGTGGAACAAGGTATAGTTTTAGGACACATGGTTTCGTTGAAAGGGATAGAAGTCGATAAATCTAAGATTGACACCATAACTGCGTTGCCTTACCCCGCCAATGTGCGGGAAGTTCGTTCTTTTCTTGGCCATGCAGGATTTTACAGGAGATTCATCAAAGACTTTCCAAAGACCGCATCGCCACTTTGTAGGCTCTTGCAAAAAGATGTGGAGTTTAAGATCGATGACGACTGCAAGAAAGCCTTTGACACACTAAAGGAGAGGCTGACCACCTCTCCAATTATCCAACCGCCAAGATGGGATCTACCCTTCGAGATCATGTGCGATGCTAGCGACTATGCTGTGGGAGTTGTGCTAGGGCAGAGGGTTGATAAAGCAACCCATGTGATCTATTATGCATCGAGGACCTTGAACCCTGCCCAAGAAAATTATACTACCACGGAGAAGGAACTTCTCGCTGTTGTATTTGCCCTTGAGAAGTTCCGTTCATACATCATTGGATCGAAGGTGGTGGTTTTCAGTGATCATGCGGCCCTGCGGCATCTACTTACAAAGAAGGAGATGAAGCCACGACTCATATGGTGGATCTTATTACTCCAAGAATTCGATTTGGAAATCAAAGACAAGAATACCGTGGCCGACCACCTCAGTCGATTAGTGCATGTGGAGGACGAGCTACAACTCTATGAGAGATTTTCGGACGAACAGCTACTTGCAGTTGAGCACTTGGAACCTTGGTATGCTGACTAGGTTAATTTTCTAGCTACTCGTGTGTTTCCAACAACAATGGCAAAAGCAAGGAGTGACAAGCTGAAGAGTGACGCGAAATACTATGTATGGGACGATCCATACCTTTGGAAGCATTGTGCCTATCAAGTCATTCAAAGATGTGTCCCTGAATCGGAGTTCCATGCCATTTTATCATTTTGCCATTCTCATGCATGTGGGGGACACTTTGGGTCAAAGAGGACTGCACACAAGGTGCTGGACAGTGGTTTCTATTGGCCAACGTTGTTTCGAGATGCGTATGAATATTGTAAGTCATGTGATAATTATCAACATACGGGGAATCTTTCACTGAGAAACCAAATGCCCCATGCGCCCATAATGGTTTGTGAGATTTTTGATGTGTGGGGCATCGAATTTATGTGGCCCTTCCCAAACTCCTTTAAGAATATTTATATCTTGCTTGCGGTGGATTATGTCTCCAAGTGGGTGGAAGCGAAAGCCACCCCAACTAATGACTCAAAGATTGTTGCACGATTCATTAAATCTCGGATCTTCTCAAGGTTCGGGATCCCTCGAGCTATGATAAGTGATCGTGGCACCCACTTTTATAACAAGACGGTGGAGGCATTGCTCCGGAAATATGGTTTTGCTCATAGGCTCTCTACAGCATATCACCCATAAACAAATGGGCAAGCCGAAACTTCGAATCGAGAGATCAAGTCTATTTTGGAAAAGACCGTCAATGCAAACTGCAAGGATTGGAGCATCAAGCTGAAAGATGCGATGTGGGCATATCGCACGGCGTATAAGACACCCATTGGGATGTCTCCGTATCGCCTCATTTTTGGGAAACCATGTCACTTTCCGGTAGAACTCCAACACAAGTCATTTTTGGCCGTGCAGCAATGCAATTTTGATTTTGATGGAGCAGGCGAGCGAAGAAAGATGCAACTACGAGAGTTGGAGGATATTTGGAATGAGGCATTAGAAAATTCCTTGATCTATAAAGAGAAGACGAAGACGTTCCATGATTTGAAGATTTCGAGAAAAACATTCATGGAAGGCGAGAAAGTGTTGCTTTTTCATTCTCACCTTAAACTATTTCCCGGTAAGTTGCGTTCATGGTGGGTTGGACCGTTTTTCTCACCCAAATTTTTCCACATGGTGCGGTGGATATTTTTAGCCCAAAGACGAACAAGACGTTCAAGGTGAATGGACACCAACTCAAACCGTATTATAAAGGGTTTCGCGCTAAAATTGATGAAGAACGTATGGAGTTGGAAGCACCACCTACGCCTTGATTAAAGGACTACGTCGAGCCAAAGACTTTAAACAAAGGCGCTTGTTGGATGGCAGCCCAATGTTTACTCGTTTTATTTTCTATTTCTTTTTCTTGCAGTAATAGGAGGCGTCGACGTGTTTTGGATGTTTGGGCCGTGTTTCAAAGGAACATGTGTCGTAATTAATAAGACCGGGACCCTCGACATTTACCCGGGTGATTTCTCTTCCTACTCTTCCCTAATACTATTTGTGATGAGTTTGTTCTTGTTTTATGTTCGCTTGAGGACAAGCTATTATTTAAGTTTGGGGGAGTGGGTTATTGAGGTTTTTAATCGTCAATGAGATCCTGCTAGAAAATTGATAAAATCTTGAAATTTTTGTGATAAATTCTGGGGGATTGAAATATAAAAAGTTAGAAGTACTTGCTTGAATTGCTTTGATGAACTATGATTCGGTTAAATTCTTTAGACATCATTTGATTTAGAGATTAACGGTACGCATGTTAGTGCTTTTGTGATTCATTTACGGGGCGTCAATTCTAGATCATTGCATTGTTGATGTGTATTTGTGGTTGCCGTACTCAATATGAGTTGTGTGGGGCCTTGAAGTTGGCGGTTGTGTGATAATATCTCGTTAGTCGAAACAGAAGTTGAATAAAGTCCGGTTGGGGTATACTGGCATGGCGTAAGTAGAAAATTGAAAAATCAAAAAGAACTGAGGTGCCGAAACAGCTGCCTATCCGTGTACCAAGTGCAATTCGCTTATATATACCAAGGGCGAAAATCCAATGAAGATTCTAGTAGCTCAACAAACTCTATGCACTTACTCAAGTGGCGCAATCCAACCAAAAATCTAAACATGGAGGAGGTGAACCTAACAAGTCATATACCAAATCAAGACGATCCTCCTATCCAGCGCCGAATCATTATCAAGTCAAATCAAGAACGGTAGTGCGGAGCTGCGGACCTCAATTGAAAAACAACAAATAAATAAATGGGAGAGAACGAGATATTTGATCGTGACCAGCAATGGATAGAGTCGAACCATTGAGTAGCGAGGGGGCACCATAGTACATTGACGTAGTGTATCTAAAAAGGGGTTGCCTAACTGCTGGGATTACTTACGTCAATACATGAAACGCTTGCGATTTTCCAGAAATATAAAGGTGTCTAGAGTCCGGATGAGTTGATTTGGTCAGTTTGAGTGACTCACTTATATTATGTTTGTCCTATGCTTTGATTCTAATGTTGCTTGAGGACAAGAAAGGTTTAAGTTTGGGGGAATTTGATAGGCGAGAAATTGTACGATAATTAATGGTTTAATTCCTATGTTTTTATGTGCTTAATATTCTCATATATGTTTATTTCTCGCATATTTATTATTACGAATGGAGGAGCACCAATTGTATATTTCTTCTATATTTTGCAGTATTTGGTGCTATATTAAGTAAATGATGTTCCACAAGAAAGTTGAGAGACGAGGATCAACGACTTGGCGAAAGAAAGCAGGCAAATCAGGAGGTTTCATCGATGGCTCGCGTCGATGCTGAGGATGGTTCGCGTCGATCGACGCGACGGGCGGCATTTCATCTCTGTCGCGTCGATCATGCGCGCGTTGATCGACGCTCAGTCGACGAGAAGCTACAGTAGCATCGATTCAAGGTCCGTCGGTCGACGCCCTGGCGACGGGAACTCTCTATTGCAACGATTGAAGGTACGTTGGTCGACGCACATGCACGTCGACGCGGGCAGGAGAAGCGCATCGACGCTGAGGTCTGGCACGCGTCAGTCGACGCCTGGTCGATGCCGATGCGGCTGAGTTATTTTTGGAAGAAAACTTGCGCGGAAAGAAAGAAGAATCCTATATAAACCCGACCTAATTTCGTCCCAAAGACACATATAACATATCCTAGGGTTCTAAGGAGTTCCATGGAGGTCCCAAGTCATTCCAATTCATCCATACGCAAGAGAACTTGAAGATTGAAGATCAAGACACAAGAATCAAGTTCTACATATCGTTTCTCCTATTTTCTCAAGGATTATGTTTGTTTATCTGAACCTTTTCTTTTATTTTATTAACTCCATGAGTGAGTAAACTTATTATCTAGTTCTAGGGATGTTGAAACCCTCGTGAAACTATGTTTTAATTAATTTATGCAATATTATCTTTCGTTCTTCATATGCGATTGTTTGTGTTGTTCTATTCTTAATTTATGATTGCTTAATTCTTAATTTGGCTTGATCACCTATATTAGGGATTGGTTATCTATTGCTAGAAATAGGATTGCTTCCCGTGTAATTATCGTAATCTCTATTTAATTGGTAGCAACTAATGATTATGCATCGTTAGGGATAACACAACATAAGTTAAATAAACCGAGATTATGTGTTTATTACTTAGATTAATCTATTTGCCTGGGTATTAATGCTATTATTGGATTAAATCTAGAGAGCTTATTCTAGGTTATTCAATAATTAGAATCAATTAAAGAGCTTATTTTGATTGAGTAAACGGTAAGGGCAAATTCGTGTAGCAGAGCTTATTGCTACTTAGGGTTTTTAGTCGCATAAGATGAATGGATTATGATATTGTGGTTGGTTAGATGAGTGGAACGAGGGTGGAAACTGAACTAGAACTAGAGCTTCACTATTATTGAATTTTCCGTTATTTATTTTCTTGCTTAATTATTTGCTTATTTTACTTAGTTCTCTTATAATTAAATCAAATCTTCAAAAACCCATATTTTTAGTTAATAAAATACAAACTATCACAATCTAAACCACGCTCCTCGTGGGATCGACCCTTACTTATCGCTACTACTAGTTGGTAGAGAAAAGTTGAGGAAAAATAAATATTTAATTTAACGATTAACGACGAGCGGTCAGTTATTTCGGGAGAAACTATATAAACCCGTCATTTTCACTTCATTTGGCAGGCTGAAACTTGGGGGAAGGTCCGAAAATCGCTAAGATCCCTCGGTTCTTGTCCCCTTTCAATAGCATACAAAATTCGAGTTGAAGAGTTGAAGATCGCAAGTTCAAGTCGTTGTTTCCTCGTTTGTTCTTCGTCTTTGTTTTACCTTTCAGTTCTTTAACTTTAGTTCTTAGATTTTAGATGTTAGATAGAATAGTTCATAGTATGTAGTTTAATTTCTAGTTTGAACGTTGTTACTTTCTTGCTTTTAGTTCGTATTTCGTTTTCGCTTCTTTATGAATGTTCTCGTTAGATTAGTTGTTTATTTTTAATGTCGATCATGTTCATGTTTTCGTTGAAATTCTTTTATTGAATATGTTAATGCTTATCGGGTAGAATTTATCGTTCTAGTGCCTAGAGTCATTTAGAACCATCTCTCGGGATGATTCAGCGCTAGACCGACGAGTCGGAATTGACAACCCTGACTCGTAGGTAAGGTGCTCGATGAAATTCCCAAGCGATTGTGGAGATGATTCTAGCGCACTAGAACCCTCGCTTTCTTAATTGTTTCAAAGCTTTTGATTTTATTGCTCGTAGATGTTAGAACTCCCCAAACCAAATTGGATCGCGTGTTTATTTTAGTCTTTTCTTTCGTTTCTATGTTCGTAAAACCAAACACTTGAATGACTTCCGATTAGTCTTCCTTGTGATTCGACTCGAGTCCAACTTACCACCTACAGCAACTCCGTTCTCTTGCAGACGAGCTTTTTATTTTTAAATAAAATGTAGGTGTAAAAAGTTTGATTCACGTCTCATTGTCATGGAGAAACGAGAGTCGGGCGTCGATCGTTTAATAAACATTTGAAATAACATTTTCTTTTTTTTTCCGATTTTTAAATAAACATTTGAAAAAATATTGAGAAAATTAAAAAATTCTAAAAAGTAAATACAAATCCTATCATTTCACAAACGGGGTCGGGTGGCATGGGTCTCCATTTCGTGGAGCCATGAAGGTTGGGTCTCGATCGTTTAGTGCGCGTTTTTTAATTTTTTTTTCCGAATTTTAAATAAATATTTGAAAAAATATCGAGAAAAATAAAAACTTAGTAAAAAATAAAAAAGATCCTATCATTTCACGAATGGGGTGGGGAGGGGTGCGTCTCGGTGTCCTGGAACCACGAGGGTCGTGTGTCGATCGTTAAGTACGCATTTTGTATTTTTTTCGATTTCTTTATCAAAAAACCGAGGGGCACTATTTCCCCTCGGAAAAAACAGAGGGCCCAGCCCTCCCCTCGGTTCTTTTAAATTAAAAAAATCGAAAGAAATAGAAATAAATAGGAAAAATATAAAAATGAAACAAATCCTATCATCTTAGCCACATAGGGTGGTTTTGACCCGATTTCGATTGAAAAATATCAACGAGCATGTGCGTATTCACACGTGTCGTGCAATTCGACCAACAACTAAGATACGATCGATCGATCTTGTTGTTCGGTTGGAGACGCGAAGCGACGAAGCGTCATGATTTTGGGGTGCGTCTAGGTATCGTGGAACCACGAGGGTCGTGCGTCGATCGTTTAGTATGTGTTTTCTATTTTTTTTGATTTTATTTTCGATTTATTTTTATTAAAAAACCGAGGGGCGCTATTTCCCCTCGGAAAAAAATGAGGGCCCAGCCCTCCCCACGGTTTTTTCCGAGGGGAGAATTATACACTCGGTTTTTTTAAATAAAAAAAATCAAAAAAAAAATAGAAAAATCATTAAAATGAATTAAATCATATCATCTTAGGCACGTGGGGTGGTTTTGACTCGATTTCGATTGAAAAAATATCAAAGATCATGTGCGTATTCACACTTGTCGTGCACTTCTACCAACAACCAAGATAAGATCGACCGATCAAGTTGTTCGGTTGGAGACGCGAAGCGACGAAGCGTCGTGATTTTTTTCGAGAGGCAAGGGGTGCATCTCGGTGTCATGGAACCACGAGGGTCGGGCGTCGATCGTCTAGTAAGCGCTTTCTATTTTTTCTTGATTTTTAAATAAAAATTCGAAAAAATACCTAGTAAAATAAAAAATTAGTAAAAAATAAAAAACCGATCCTATAATTTCATGAACGGGGTGGGGAGGGGTGCGTATCTGTGTTTTGGAGCCACAAGGGTCAGATGTCGATCGTTTAGTACGCGTTTTCTATTTTTTTTTTCTATTTTTAAATAAAAATTCAAAAAATATCGAGAAAAATAAAAAATGAGTAAATAAAAAAATCCTTTAATTTCACGAACGGGGCGGGGAAGGGTGCGTCTCGGTGTCATGGAGCAACGAGGGTCGGGCGTCGATCGTTTAGTATGCATTTTCTATTTTTTTCCGATTTTTTAATTAAAATCTGAGAAAATACAAAGAAAAATAAAAAATAAGTAAAAAATAAAAACAAATCCTATCATTTCACGAACGGGACGGGGAGGGGTGTGTCTCGGTTTTTCAGAACCATGAGGGTCGGATGTCGATCGTTAAGTATGCGTTTTCTATTTTTTTTCGATTTTATTTTCAATTTTTTTATTAAAAAAACCTTGGGGGCACTATTTCCCCTCGGAAAAAATCGAGGGCCCAGTCGTCCCCTCGGTTTTTTCTGATGGGAAAATCCTACCCTCGGTTTTTTTAAATGAAAAGAAAATAGAAAAAAATAGAAAAATCATAAAAATGAAACAAATACTATCATCTTAGGCAAGTGGGTTAGTTTTGACCCGATTTCGATAAAAAATATCAACGAGGTGAGTATTCACACGTGTCGTGCAATTCTACCAACAACCAAGATAAGATCGATTGATCAAGTTGTTCGGTTGGAGACGCGAAGCGTCGTGATTTTTCCGAGGGGTAAAGAGGTGCGTCTCGGTGTCGTGGAACCACGAGGGTCGAGCGTCGATCATTTAGTACACATTTTCTATTTTTCTTCGGTTTTTAAATAAAAACTTGAAAAAATATCGAGAAAAGATTAAAAAATTAGTAGAAAATAAAAGTCGATCATATCATTTCACGAACGGAGCTGGAAGGGGTGCGTATCGGTGTCATGGAGCCATGAGGGTCGGGCGTCGATCGTTTAGTATGCGTTTTCTATTTTTTTTCCTATTTTTAAATAAAAATTCTTAAAAATATCGAGAAAAATAAATAATTAGTAAAAATTCAAAACTGATCGTATCATTTCACAAACGGGGTGGGGAGGGGTGCGTCTCAGTGTCGTGGAGCCATGAGGGTTGGGCGTCGATCGTTTAGTAAGCGTTTTCTTTTTTCTTTTTCTTTTTCCATTTTTTAAAAAACAAAAATCTAAAAATTATCGAGAAAAATAAAAAATTAGTAAAAAATAAAAACAAATCCTATAATTTCATGAACGGGGTGGGGAGGGGTGAGTCTCAGTGTATTAGAAATACGAGGGTCAGATGTCGATCGTTTACTATGCATTTTCTATTTATTTTTTTTTGATTTTAAAATAAAAATTCGAGAAAATATCGAGAAAAATAAAAAATTAGTAAAAAATAAAAGGAAATTCTATCATTTCACGAACAGGGAGGGAAGGGGTGCGTCTCGGTATCATGGATCCACGAGGTTTGGGCGTCGATTTTTTAGTACGCGTTTTCTATTTTTTTTTTCGATATTTAAATAAAAATTCAAAAAAATATCGAGAAAAATAAAAAATTAGTAAATAATAAAAACAAATCCTATCCTTTCACGCACATGGTGGGGAGGGATGATTCAAGGTGTCGTGGAGCCACGAGGTTCGGGCGTCGATCGTTTAGTATGCATTTTCTATTTTTTTTCTGATTTTTAAATATAAATTCGAAAAAATATCGAAGAAAATAAGAAATAAGTAAAAAATAAAAAAAATATTATTATTTCACGAACGTGGCGGGGAGGGGTGAGTCTCGGTGTTCCGGAACTACGGAGTCAGGTATCGATCGTTAGGTATGCATTTTCTATTTTTTTTTCTGATTAAAAAAATGGAAAAAAATTCAAAAAAAAAATAGAAAATTAGTTAAAAAATAGAAACAAATCTTCATATTAAGAACAGGGCTGGTACGGGTGCGTCTCAGTGTTCCAGAACCACAAGGG
>BMAC01000468.1:414574-432568 GCA_014905375.1 Phtheirospermum japonicum
ACAGCAGTTGGTCCCACCGTAGGGGGGGGGGGGGGTGGTGCTTTATATTAGAGGGAAGAAATAAGTAAATTAATGATTTTGAAATTGTAATTATCATTATGATTAAATTATATTTGGCAACAAAAAAATACAATTGATACAGGCTACACAGCAAGACAGGCCAAGGTGACAACTATACTCCGGGAGATTTTCGAGAAGGAACTCTATCCCGTCGGGTGGTGCTATAAGGAGGTCCCTAAGGAGACTAAGGAGTTCTGGTGGGGAGATGTTTCAGGTAATTATTATTTATGTTCAAATTTATTAATCTTTGCTGTAACTACACAATCATATGTATCAATTGAATTTTAATTATTGTTTTATTTTGCAGGAGATTTGTTATTGGGACCCGGAGGAGTATAGTGCTTGTCAGATACGGAAAGTATTTAATTCGATGATGTCGAACAAGTACGGGAAGAAGCTGAACGAGTATAAGCAGTATCATGCTTCTCATGGTGGTCAGCTGAAGACATGCGTTAACCAGGAGGTCTGAAGGTAAACGATTCTGTTATATATTTTTTTATTAAATTAGAAATTTTTATTTATAACAGATAATTTATATTGTATCTTATATATCATGCATCTCAACTAGGGTTTGGAAGGTTGAGTGGGATAAGCCCGAGAACAAGGTAAAATCCGAGCAGTGCAGGCGGAACAGGAGCGAGCCTACTGGGCCGGGTTACTGGGATGTCGAACACAAGGGGGGGATAGATCTAATATCGATTATGCTCTGGATATCGTAAGTAATTTCAGAAATATAATAATCTATTACTTATTTGTTTATTTTTAATGTTAATTATTTGAAATTCTATTTGGATACAGGAGTGGGAGACGGGTGAGCCGGCCAAGGCGTACCAGATTTTTGTATGTACGCACAAGAAAGACGATGACACGTGGATCGATGCGAGATCCAATAATATTAATGTGAGACTCTTCCTTATTTTTAATTTGTTCTTTGGTTTTAATGTAGAATTTTACTAACGAGTTGTATTTCAGGCGGAGTACGAGCCACACCTAGAGGAGGTACGTGCGTCTTCCCAGGATGCGGGTAGCGAGGTTGACCCTGACCGGGTTTTCTTCGACGTCGTTGGGCTCGAGCAAGGGACGACACTACGACATCGGCTCGTACGGGAAAGGTGATTGCTGATGCGAAGGGGTATTTTCACATGCAACTCTTCGTCTTCCTCACAGCATCATATTACCTAAGTGAGACAGCTCAAGGCGCAGCGAAGCTCTTGACAGAGGTCCAGGCGATCGAGCAGCAATACACCGAGTCTGAGCGATAACGTGAGGAGCAGCGCCGACAGCAGAAGGCATTTCAGGCGCAGGTGAACGCACAAATGGCCGAGATGTATTCTCATTTCTCGCAGTACCCCCCGCCGTCGTAGCACCCCCCGCCATCCCCCGTCATAGGACAGTTTCATATGCTTTATAAAAACTTTGTTACTAAACACTTTAAAGCATGTAATAATTGTAAATTTCCAAATATTTTTATAATAATCAGTTTATTTATTTGTCTGTTCATTAATGATTTTTCTTCAATTTTCGGGGGAAATTTAATAAATAAACATAAATTAAAATTAATATTTAAAAAATATTTTTTAAAAAAATATTTAAAAAACACAAGAAACCGCGGGGGAACATCCTTAGAAAATAAAAAAACCGAGGGTATATGTCATTCGGTTGTTCCGAGGCTAGCTATTTCCCTCGGTTTTTCCGAGGGCAATCAGCCCTCGATTTTTTCGAGGGTAGTCCGCCCTCAGTTCTTTCGAGGGTACATACCCCTCGGTGTTTTCGAGGGTAAAATCCCCTCAGTTTTTACGAGGGTATCCGCCCCTCGGTTTTCCCTCGGTTTTTCGGAGGGTCGTACGAGGGAATTTAATGAGAGGACTGACCCTCGGTAAATTTTTTCGAGGGAAATTGACCCTCGTAAAATTTTACCGAGGAGGGTTTTCCGAGGGAATTTTTCCCTCGGTTTTTACCGAGGGAATTTACCTTAAAACTGAGGAAAAAATTCCTCGAAAAACTGTTGTTTTTTTTATTGTGATTTAAATCCTTTTTGATCAACAAAGTGTTGTGTGTGATTCAATTCAATATAAATCAATCACAAATATAGTTTAAACTTTCTCTCGAAGTGATTAAACCTTATATTCTAAGTATGCAACAATGTCTTCTTTTGAAATCACATTTAGAACTCAAAAGGTTTTAAAGATTTAAAAGACTTCATTATTAATCTAAAACTTCTCGGTCTTGTTCATTAGAGTGTTTCGTGTTTGAAAAGTCTAATGATAAATCTCACCTCTCTAGTTTTGATTTATCAAACCTATAAGTTATAAAAGTTTTTCAAGCAATTACAACTATCAAGCATAAGAGGTTGTCAATCAGTTATGAGACAATGGTCTACAAACACAAATTATCAAATGGATCATACTTGATTGAAAGAAATATCAAAATATCAATCATTCATCATTTCCAAACCCCCTAATATAATGAATTTAAGTAGACAAAATTAAATGATAATCAAGAAAATGCATCGAACACTTCAAGGTCATAAAGAAAATGAAACAAGTAATAAAGAACCGTGGGAATGTATGGACTGGATACTTCGATATTTGTGTTTCTCCTTCGAATCCTCACTCTAACACTCATTCTCACTATTGGAATTGTTCTCCATCTCAATGGGGTGAAGCTTGATGCATTTGGATTGATTTTAGGCTCTATTTTATAAGTCCAAGTCAAATCACAACATTTAAATTGTATAATTAACAGTTTCTGAACTGTTCACGACTGGGTTGGCGACCTTTAATGGGGTCATGAAAGGTTGCCGTGAAAATGGCATTCAATAACGACTCAATTCGCATCCGCGATTGAGGTTGCGACTGGGTTTTCGGGCTCCATTGACTAGTTAACCTCGTGGGCTTGCTCTCTTCTCTTCATTATTCTCAGTTCAAATATTCATCCTTTGCTCAGTTATGCTTCTTCAAGCCCAGTTTATCCAAGTTAGCACCAAAACCCTATAAAAACAACATTTAAAAAATACTAAACAT
This sequence comes from Phtheirospermum japonicum, assembly GCA_014905375.1. NCBI lineage: Eukaryota > Viridiplantae > Streptophyta > Magnoliopsida > Lamiales > Orobanchaceae > Phtheirospermum > Phtheirospermum japonicum. The sequence continues at coordinate 417,658 of BMAC01000468.1, forward strand.
GTAATAACATTCAAATAGTAGGAATTAAAGTAAAAAGACATTAACAACGTACGGACAATAGTTGGAACCTACTCAAATAAGTCCCAAATATCTACATAAAAATCGTGTTTATCATTGGGCCGATGACCTTACGAATCATCCCTCGTGGCTTGTCCTTCCCATCCTTCGCCATAATTGAAATTATAAATCCAAAGAAAATACGAAACCCCAAACACTAGATTATATATATTTTAAGTCCACGCGGCGGTCTATGGTGTTATTCGCCTTTGAATAACCCCTTATTTAAAATATAGAAAACCTTAATTGAATTGAATCATCGGTTCCCCTGGAGAGTCCATAGATTCAACTGTATATACATGAATGACTCTCTAGAATGTTATATTATCACTTGTCATCACCATTTCTTTTTCTCATCCAGAGATACTTGTGGGCATGGTGGGCATTAGTGATCGGAGATGTCCGGAGACTTTAGTGTTTTGTATTTGCACCCCATCCTGAGGATATGATGGCGTGAATTGGTTGTGGACAACCTTATCGAACGAATTAATTCGGGATATAAATTACAATCTCGGATGACTTTTGACATCCGATGCAACTGGAAGACATCGTCAGAGGAGGGAGATGGATATTCATGTCGTGGTATTTTGGTGATGTAATTAAAAATAAAATCTTAATTTATTTTATCTCAAATGAAGTAACTCGTTGTGTATTTAAAGAACTAAATTTAATTTAATATTTATTTGGGCATCATTCATAATATAATATTTAATTGACTTAAGTATTTTATAAAATACGATAATTAATTTTGGGTATTTATTCACTTCACCGTACATAGTACTTTACCCTATTTCCAATTTCAAGGTAGACTATCGCGGCGGAGTGCGGCGCTCTTAAAATATCTTATACATATGTTTCTAAAATATTTACCTAAGTTTCGATTTTTGAAAAAAAAAAGGAGGATATACCAAAATACCAAATGAAAGAATAAGTTCAACTGGAAGTTTTTGATTCATCTATCATTATAAACGCCACGAACAAAGATAAGCAGGCATATAAAAGAAACTAAATTATCATTTCTAACATCTAGCCATCTCGCGATTCCTATCGACCCATTCGTTGAACATAAACTAATAATACGAAATATATCTCGGTTGGATTTTAGAGAGAGATGCTCTCATACACCAAAGGGGCTCTCAAGACCTGGACATTATTTTATGGTGTATGTGTTATATATGTATGGTTAGGGATGGCAATCCCGGCCCGCTCCGCCCTGGCCCGTGCCATTTGGGGCGCCTCGTCCTGTGTCCCGCGGTGGGGTAGGACGGGTTTAGGTACCACTTCCGCCCTGCGGGTACCCGCCCCGTACAATATTTTTATTTATTATATATATATTTTATATGTTATATATATAAAATATTTATATGACTATTTATATTTTTATACACTTAATATTTTATTTAACATTTATGCATTAATAATGACTTTTTAAAATAATAAAATAAAATAAATTATAAACAAACTTATAAATAATCTAATAAATGTATAATAAACTTATTTTTTTGGTTTATTATTATTTTTATTATTTTTGTAGTCTTATATTTAATTTTTATAGTAATATATTTAATTTTTTATTAATAATAATTAATATTTTATAATTAATAATAAAAAACTATTTAGCCGGGTCGCCCCGTGAAGTTGACGGGACGAGTCTGTGTCTCGTAGTACCCCATACGCCCCGTCCCATTGTCATCCCTATGTATTGTGAGGGGTGAGGGGCGAGTGGATCATTAATATTACTATATTACCTAATTACCCCCTTTGTATTGCGACATGGCGCTCTCTGATTGGTAGAGACAGTAGATAAAGCGACATGTGTAAGAGCCTGTTGGCTAATGTGGCACTTGATTGCACATTTATTTGGTCACAAAACCGAATTATATATATATATATATATATATATATATATATATATATATATATATATATATATATATATATATATATATATATACTAGTTTAACTCCCGCATATTATATGAGATTTGAAAAAAAGTGACACTCATTAAAAACACTAAAAGAATAAATTGAAAATGCTGCCATTGTACTTAGAAATGGATTGTTAGGTATAAAAACTCATTGTTTCATAATAAATTGAAAATGCTGCACACAAATCGTAATATTATTTTTTCTATTTACACAAAGATTATTTTTCACAATAAATAATTTTTTCACATAAATCGGAGTATTATTTGTTCTAATTATAATACGACTGGTTTTCACAATAAATAATTTTTAATTATTTTTACCTAGGAGTCACGAAATTAGTTGTAACACAGCGAAATACCATATACTTGAAAGGAAACTTGTAGAAAATTGAGTTTATAAAAATGTAAAATATACAATGCCTGCGTATTATTTTTTATTTTATGTGAGATAAAAATTAAAATCTATAAGGTGCTGATAATTCTAACTTTTAGTATATGTAATATTATCTTATTATTATTTTTTGTTTTATTTTTTCCTTTTTTTTTCTGTGTAGACATTAATTTGTTCATATAAACATATAATGTGTTTATCATTGCATTTTATTGAAATTAGATAAGAAAATCTAGAATATATTTAATATTTATTTCCCTAGGTGTAATAATTTTTTATTATTAGTTTTTGTTGTATTTTCTTTCTTTTTTTTTTTATTTTAGTGTAACAATAGTTTTTCATATAAATTTTTAATGTTATTCTCAATGCATTATATTATAATTATATATCCAAATTTAAGTTTATATGTTTTATATTTATTTCCCCTTTGTAATAATTTTATATAATTCATATTTTTCTTAAATAGAATATTTGAAAATCTAAAAATAGATTTATTCAATTTTTATTATAAATAAGATTAATTCAACTTAATATCTGATTAATTTAAGAATTTAGTTCCGGCTATGTAATTGACGTAGTTAATGTTAATTATGTCATTAGTGATAATTGATGATGATTAATGCGTAAACAAGGCATTCGATGTTGTTGCATTAGCGGTATTAGAAAGAGAGAGTATACCATGGATTTAGGTTCACCCTAAAATTTAATTTATTATCGTATATAACTGGCATATATTATCACATAGAACTGGTACATATCATCACATATATAACTGATACATATTATCACAATAATTGAAATTGTAAATCTAAAATTTAAAATCCTAAAATTAAAAAAATAAATCTAAAACAAAAAATTAAACCCTAAAAATGAAAAATTAATCCCTAAAATGAAAAACTAAACCTTGAAATTGAATATTAAACTTTTCATATATCATCACGTATAACTGAAACATATCATCACATATAACTGGTAGAATGATATATTTTTGCCACCCTAAAATGAAAAATTAAATCTTAAAATGAAATATCAAACCTTAAAAATGAAAAAGTGAGCTTTAAAATATAAAAGTAAACCCTAAAATGGAAAAATAAATTTTAAACTCTAAAGTATTAGGTGCATCAAGGTGCACCTAATAATTGCCAAGAAATATAGTCAGCGAAATGTCCGGGAGTATGGCCAAGATCATTAGCGTGAAAAATTAATTGCGGGTAAGGGAATGAACATGAGATTTCTGGACGATTGTAACTCTAATCACCCATGATTTATTAATTTATTAGTCAATTAATTAATCCTATTTTCTAATTCTATTTGTATTTGTATTTACATTTATATAAACTGGGCTTCATTTATTTGTCCTCCCTCAGGCCGCAGAATTATTAATTAGGCCTAATGGATCGAGGCCCATTATGTGATATGTCATTGGGCCCACAAGAGCGGGCCCAATCCGCAACTAATGAATAAATCTGGGCCCAGACTGCAATTAATGAATATATTTTGGACTGGCGGGTTAATTGGCCTCCATGTATATTCACGGCCCATCAGAGGAGGCTTATAGAAGGTTCCACCTTTATTGGGCCGAGCCTCTCCCTCTTATTGGGCCTGATCCAGGCACATTTGTCTAAAAAGAATTATCTTATTGGGCAGTGTGGACGGCCCATTGGGCCCATCAGTAGGTGATGTTCAACTTGAATTGGGCCACAATGAATAAATGAAAATCAGCACGAGGAAATTATATCCCGATCAATTAAATTTTGCATAAAAATCTAATTTTCCAAAAAAATAAAATACTCTTATTCTTGGCATGGATGTTATCGAAGGAATGACCTCTCCCTCGGAGGGCCAATATGTTGTCTCGAAAGTATTTTCGAGTAGTAAATTTGGAAATGAAGGATATTGACTATCCATCGTGACCTCGGACATGGAAACAATGAGTGTGATGATTGTGATTTGACATCAACGATCTTGTGGATGAAGTGTCGATCGATGCCTCTTATATCCAGTCGCTTCGTGATGGGTTGTACACTCAGAACTTTATACTCTTTAGTTTTTTGATGTCACCCGTTAGTTGACTTGAGCGGTTATATCACGCGCACCTTCATAAGAGGTGTTTCCTAAGTTACGCTATTCCATGATAACCTTTATCTTCTCATTTCATATCTCCAGTGGCAGCCTCATCACCAATTAATGATATGATAAGTGATGACTAAATTGAGAAATCCAAAGACCATCGATCCCTGTTGTTGTTACAGTGTCTATCGATGCCGCGGGAACCGGTGAATGCATTTCTTGAGTCAGGCCGATGACCCTGCGTGTCATCCCTCACGACTTTTCCTTTCCATCCTTCACCATATCTAGAACGAGAAATCCAAAGAAAACCCAAAACCCCAAATTATGAGAAATGAAACTATACTAGGGTTTGAAAGTCGAAAAGCAAGAATAACCATAAACATCATAAACACAGGTGAAATATCATAGTAAAAACAAGAAGGAACACTCATTTACAATATTCATAAATAGGTCAAAGTGGCACATCGACTCATCCTTAAATCCTAGAAAAGGAATCTAGCTTAACATGTTAATAAAGAGCATAAAAATTCAAGAACTACATTCAACAATACCAAAAGTTATTTTCTCTTTCACAAATAAATCCAAACCATCAAAGCACACAATCTCATGTTTAAAAATGTTAGGAAGGATAAATGGAGGAAATCATTTATAAACCAACAAACATCATCATCTCTATTTACAAACATACTAAAAGTAGAAAGAAAAATCAAACAAACAACAAGCAAAGATAAGAAACAAAGAGCTTATCACCAAAATAAAGTGATTCTTCACATCTAAACAAAAGATTACACAAGAAACTTTAGTCTTCAACCCATAAAAACAATGTCTTACAAAAATCTCCAAGTCGTTTTTAAGCTTGAGATATATGACACTACTGCAGAATACAGAATTAACGGCGGTTTTTTTAGGGATTTCACGGAGGTTTTTGAACGGCCGTTGTAGCCAAAGCCGTTGAATGTAGGCACCATTTACGGCGGTTCTACAGCCGCCGTTAAATCCAACTAATTAACGGCGGTTTCCAGAACCGCCTTTGTTTAATATAAATTTTTTTTAAAAAAATTACTGGTGAGCTGAACGAGTCTAGCTCGTTTGGCTCACCAACAACAACCCTTTGCTTCCCCGCCGGTGCACTCAATGCATCAATTAGCGCCGGCAATCTCCACACTACAGCCACCCTTGGCGTCTCTCCCACAGCCATTCTCCACGCCGCTGCATCCCCACCGGTGCACTTTTCGCAGCAGCCGGCGCCGGCGATCTCCACTCCATAGTACATGCGAGTTCCGGCAAGCTCCGACGTCCAAGGGCATCCTTGAGAAGGTCCAGGCAAACTCCGATGATCCGACGTCCAGGCGTCCAGGCGAACTCCGACGTGGTCGCCTTGGTCCAATGACAGCAGTCGATCTCGGATGACGTCGGCAGCTGGCGAATGCAAATGAAGATCTCCGGTGACGTCGGCAGCCCTTGGTCCAAGATGAAGATGAAGTGATGAAGATGAATGAAGAGGATGAAGATGAAGGCATGGATATGTTTACACGGATCGATGACGTGGCGAATGCAGATCATCGAATGAGACACGGATCAACGACCCAAGACTTTTGCTTGATAAGGACGAGGATCAGTGACATGGCAGCTTTCTATTCTACGGCGGTTCTAATAAAACCGCCGTAGAATGTCATCTTATTCACGGTTGTTCTAATAGAACCGAAGTTAAATCTACCGAACTAATTAACTTATGAACTAATTAACGGCGGTTTTTAAGGAACAGCCGTGAATACTTGTATCAGGTAAGGTTTTACGGTGGTTTTTATATAACCGCCATAGTATTAGGTAAGGTTTTACGACATTTCATATAAAACCGCCGTGGAATAAAGAAATTGATAGCGGTTGTCAGAAAAGCACCGTTAAAATATATATTTAACGGCGGTTTTTCCAGAACCGCCGTTAATAAGCCGCCTTCATATCCTCTTTCTGCAGTAGTGTGAAGGTGGTGACGATGGTGAAATTCAAAACTTGCAGAGGAATAGGGTTTTGGTGAGGTTTAGTGTGGTGAATAATGGACATGAGAGGTGGGGGAAGTTTGGTGTATATATATATATATATATATAATATATATTATATATATATATATATATATATATATATATATATATATATATATATAATGGAAAAAGGACCAAAATGGCCCAGATGAGTCATAGCATGTACGCATGGGGGCCAGTGCCATTGGGAGGTGTGAATCGACCAAGTATTACAGCCGAGAACGAACGTTGCATCAACTGGGAAGTGGGGAGCATTGACCGGGTGCATCGATGTGTGTCATGGTTGATGCAGTGTGATTACTTATACTAGGTGATTCATCGATGTGCATCGATGGCTGCATCAATATGCGATGATGTGGGGCACTCTTGGATAGAAGGTGTTGTGATGCGTGAAGGGCATGGGCAACTCGGGGGTGTGCTTGGGTAGTGTTCGAGGCATAATGCCGACACAACCGACAACATCCAGTGATGTGAAACGTGCATGGGTGGCTCATAGTTTTACTTGGGCATTCTTCTAGGCATCGTGTGGGCGCGACCGACGATATTTGGTTGTGAATTGTTGAGTCCTCAATTTTTGGCCAATTTTGTTTTCTCTCGATTTTCGAACGATTGATGCATCATGGGAATAATTGGGCTTGGCTCATCTTCTGTTCTATCCCGGGCACACTTTCACCAACATTGACTTCGAAATTACATGAAGTAAAGATACTAAAAATGAGATAAAAAATACAAATTCTTAAAAGGATGAGACAAATTATGAAATTGAAAAATAATCCAAAGTGACTCAATACACGATAGATACACAACTATAAAATGCAAGACGAGATACAAAAACATATAAAAAACACAAAAATATGTACAAATCAACTCCCTCACACTTAACTTTTTGCTTGTCCTAAAGCAAAACCTAACCTAGACTTAGGCAACAAAATCTAACCTCCCAAAATGGACTACGAATAATGCATACAAATGAATAGAAAAATAGTGCGACTCGTCACTTAAAACCATGACAAAGGACGTCCTACGATATGTTGAGATAAAAAAATTTAGACTCCCTTTCAGTCGATCAATACAATGAGTTGCCCTTCATGCAAGTAGCTCTTCCATGCACTGACCAAGGTCTATCCAAGCTCAGAATAACAAAATCAAGATCCTACTAGCCTAATCATCTATGATTCTCTTTACATAATTTTCTAAAAATAAAAATAAAACACGTACAAGGGTTCGCACGACTTATTACATTCACAATACTTTACAATGATTTCTCTTATTATGCTTTACTTCTTTTGATTTTTTCATTTTTTTTCGAGTAACCAATTGATGAGTTACTTAATGATACATTATTTACAACACAATCTATTAATAGCAAAAACGAGTCTCTTTTCAGTTTTGAGATTTTGTTTCTAATTGAAACTTACAAATTTCTCAATAACGCATATGGAGTGGAGTCTAACATCTCCAAAGGTAAAAAAAAAAAAAAAATCTATAGAGGGCAACCAAGAATAAGGCAAGTAAAACTTATTCGAATTCACTCAAGATAACACGGATAGCACGAGGCTAATGCACTCGCATATGATCCTTCAGTTCAAGCCCCATAATTATAAATATGCCGAACAAAAGTCAAAATAACTTACCCAAAATATCAAACCCACGTCACTTGTCCAAGGTTCTAAGCAATTTCAACTACACTACTATCCATTTAATCATCACAAAAAGGCACACGTAAGAAAATTATACAAAGACACAACCTCCTACACTTATACTAAGCAATAACCACATTTCATATATATATAATAATACAAAATAAGGTAAATGAGTAGGGTAAGTGATACATACGCCTCTATAGTTGTGTTTGAAATGAAGAGTCGAGTGGAGATGTGATGCCCAAAGATGTGGCTGAAGCTAGAGAAACCTACAAAAAAGGTAAGTGGAAGGAAAAACAAATACAAGAGAAAAATAAATGAGAAAACAAGTGTAAAACACAAATATGTACAATAGAATTTTTTTAATATTGTTGAAATTCTCTATTTTCCTTTTGTCTTTTTCTCTCTAATTTTGTAAGAACATAAACTAAAAAGAAAGAAGAAAAATCAAAAAATAAATGAAAATAACCAAGCAAAAACTCTAACTTTATAAAAAAGAAATATTTTTAATTTTTGGAATTTTCTAATTTGTTTGGTTTCTTATTTTATTTTATTTTGTTTTGTTTTTAAGAAAAGGGAACTACGGGAAAGTATTGTCGTCTATATCCATCTCAGGATGAGAGTTTTCCACATGAGAAGTGAAAGTTAGGTTCAACAACCCTCAATTCGAGCGAGGTGGTTCTTGATCTTCGTGAAGTTTCGACGATTGCTATTTTGCATCTGATTGAACTTTTCATCATTTCATCTTACCTCTCGTAGAACTTAGAATGGAAAGCTCAGTTCTCCACTCGCATGTCGATCATCTCCTTGATAAATCATTCCAAACCTTGAAGTGTATCCAAACCGGTGTTTGGGGAAACTTGGGAAATCGGCCCCTTGTTGGCATGAGAGGATGACAGTTACCACCTTCAGAAACTAGGGTTGGGGATGAGACTGAGGGGGTGGGGGATCTATTTGAATAAATGAGACTTTGGGTTTTTTGAATCCGTCTCATCGGGGTCGAACAAGCCAAAATAGATAGTGAGGCTGGTGATAATCGGGCCGAAAGAAAGGAGTAGAGACTAGGTTGTGGAAACATTCTTAATTCCAGGGAAAATAAGAAGAATTAAACTCTACCAACTCTTGTTGATCATATAACACAAAACATAGAGCTTGGGTTTTGTGATTCTGATCACCTCGTCTTTACCCAAAAGCACATGCAAGGAAATTATATAACATAAAAGTGACTTCGCCTTTGATCATGGACATTCAAAATGCATAGAAGTCCCGGGCTCATCTCCCGTTAGCTCTCACCAAAATCTCCTGTCATTGTAATCCTCAATTTTTAGCTCATTCGAATTCTATCAACCTCAAAACCAAACACCTCATACATTACCCCATAATCCACCACCAACTCCTTACACCCAAAATAACACGTAAACCAGCTTTTATCAATCGTGTGAAATATGGAGTAGAATTTTATTATAAGCTCAATGTATCCGTCATTCTCAATTGATGCAGATTTAGTACACCCAAGCTTTTCCAAGTGTCTTACGATAGACAAATCATGGGGGTACTTATTCATATTAGCCTATCACTCCACTAGATGCACATTGAGAGATCGTGGTATTCCAAACTTTTGGGACCCGAATGAGGTAAAATGATCACCCTCATCACTCATACAAATTGGAGATTGAACTTCATATTAAGCGGAAAATTTTTGTCTCTTATTTGGTTTCAGAGCCATTAGAGTTGAATTTTAAGGAAAATGTGGGCTTGAAAAGCAAAAATGAGCACTTGGGAGGGAAGAGATTAAAAATAAAGAAATTAAAGCCAAAAAGTTGACTCAAATGTGTTGGAATAAAAAATTATTTTAGTCAATTCGTCAAACACGTTGTGTGCAAGGTTTCTAAAGGAGAAGTTTAATAAAATATGAAGATGAAAACCACAAACTCTCAAACCAAAACAAACTAAACACAAATAATATACCAATCAATCCAATAACCAAAGTGAGCTCCAAGGGAAGTACCTTAGAAACGGGATTAATGATCCGAACTTTTGTGTCTCCTCTTTTCAGAATTAAAACCAAGTATAACTATGCACGTCTACGTTTGGAAACAAGTTAGTTCGCCCGCAAGAGAACGGGGACTGGCAAGTTAAACCGAGTCGATTCTCTCGAGGAATGGAAATAAGGGGTTGACGATGTCTATTATAAGAAAAAACACAATTGCTAAGACTAAACACGCTATCAAGTGGGTTTTGATTTGAAGATTTCAAACAAACCAAATTAGAATATCTAACTTTAAAACTATTCTTGCAACGAGGGTGTCAACCTCTTTACAATAACCAAGCACTTGTTTCAAGAATTCAATTAAAAACCATTTGAAACTGCAAGATAATATTAATCCACTAAGTGTCTTTCAAGCGATTTATCGAATACTAAGCATGCATCACGAGAATAGATTCTAACAAGAACAACTCAATCAATGACCAAATCACAATCGTAGAATTGAACCAAATTCACCAAAACTAATTATCACTAAATAGATCATAAGAATTCAAACATAATTATTCCAAATCAATTATCCAACCAAAATATTCAAAACCAATAGCCAATATGATATTCAACACTATGAAATGAAAACAAGTTTAGAGAAAAAGTTACTATCAATGAGAACTAAGATGAACTTCTTGCTAACTTCGGCGATTTCGAAGGAAAAGATGATCCACGCTGAGATTCTAGAAGCTTGTCACGAGCCTCCGATTCCAACGATACAAAATAGTCATGAACCGATCGAAACTCTATGTTAATTTCTGTAAGGGCTCTAAGTGGAGAGAGTTATCAGTTCTCTTCTTTCAATGGTGATGATCCAGACCAAGGTAGATGATTCCTAGATCCTTTGATACCTTCTTGCTGATATTTTCTGAGTTTTAAAGACTCAAAAACCATTTCGTAACTGAAGAATCCCGAAGATCTGCATTTGTAACGTATGTGTCTGGTCGGATCCTGGATCCATCTGACCGGATAACAGTTTCCGTCCGTTGTTAGCCCAAGGGTTCTATCCGGCAGGTTGTCCGATCGGTGTGTGTTTCGAAAGTCAATCCGGTTGGATATTAGATCAATCTGATCAGACAAGTGTCCTTTTGGCTACTTTTGGGCATTGACTTCTTCGTCCTTGTCTCTCGGATTCACCAAACGCTCTAGCTGTATGAGAAAATAAGGAGATTATCTCAAAAGGACCAATTATTGATCAATAAGTCAGAAGGTTAAGCAAAATTCCAAAGAATGCAAAATTATGCAAAATAGCCTAATCTTAACCCGAAAAAGATAACAAAAAGACTCGAAAATGACTTGAAATATATACAAAAACATAACCAAAATGTACGAATCAATGAAACGGACAACAAACAAGCAAAAGCAAGGAAAAGGGCTATTAGGATCTATGTCGGTCTACTGGATTGTGCTGTCAGGCATGGAAAGCTTGTTGTTAGAGGGTCGTCAGCTTATTAGTTTCTAAGGTTAGTTTCTTGATGATTGTATGAGTAGCTACAAAAAATGGGAATTAGCAGTGAGGGACTTGGGAAATTTGTGCTATAAAGAAGAAAAGAGGGAGAGAGCCCATTCCCCCCCCCCCCCCCCCTTTAAAAAAACCTAGTAGCCGGGTTTGGTCGGGCAAACCGCCTGGTCCTTTTTTTAACTGTGCCTGCATTTGAGTCAGTTTGAGCCGGGTCTGAGTGGGCTGACTTAAATACTAAGACGGGTTACAAGGGGCAAAAATCGTCAATAAATTTCATAGGGCGGGCATCGATGGCCGAGATGACCCACGTCGACCTGTCGAGTGCTCACAAGTGTTCGAGACCTATCTGAGATGGTGCGTCAACTAGGGTAGTGAATAGCGTCAACTTGTGCGTTGACTTCATGTTGACCAGCGCAACGACAATGTCAACCATATTTAGAGGGTGACAAAACACATTGACCTGTGCATGGAATTTAGGGCATTAACTGACAATGCCCACGAGTTGATCAGCCACCAAGTCACATGCTATGTTCTCATCATTTTCTTGACATTTTAACCCATTTTTTTGAACAAAGGTCCCGATTCTTCACAAAAAGGGAAATGGCCATTAAAATTAATGACCTTAGACTCATTGACACAATACTTCCTCAAAATTAATTTATTAAAGAAAATAACAAAGAAGATGAACGATTAAGAAGAAGACTTTATAAAACAAAAATGATAAATAAAATGGAAATGAAAGCTTGGGTGTCCTCCCAAAAATCACTTGTTTAACGTCATTAGATCGATGACCTCTTTTGAAATATAGGTTATTGGGGAACTATCAATAATAATGAGCTTCACCTCTTGCGGTTGTAATGATATATGAAGGTAAGGTCTCACATGATGAATATTTATTTTAAAACACTCTTGAGTTATCTTGTTCACTAGATTGACCGTATCCTATGACATCACCTCTGTGATCAAATATAGGCTGCTCCATCTTGACTTGATCTTCTTTGGGAATAAAATGAGGTGAGAGTTGTAGAACAAAACTTGCATGCTGGCCTGTAGACTCTTAGGGGTAAGATTCTTATCGTGTTGCAGCTTCACCTTCTTGTAAATTTTGGCGTTCTCAAAAGCCTCATCTATATTCTAATCGATCTCTTCTAGTTGTAACCCCCACTTGTCACTGGCTTGCTACAAGTCATAGTTAATGGCTCGTCTGGCCAAATAGGATTAGTTCTCAACTTCAACCAGGAGGTGGCACGACTTTCCATACACCAATTTATAGGGGCTCATCCTCAAGACCATTTTGTACACCATTCTATAAGCCTAAAGAGCATTATTAAGCTTTGTCAACCAATCTTTACAGTTTGTTTGAACGCTCTAAGAATACCCTAGATTTTCTTGTTGCTTGTCTCGACTTGTCTCAATGTTTGAGGATGATACGCAGTGGGCACCTTATGCTTAACCCCATACTTTGATATAAACTCCTCAAATGACTTTTATGGCGGAGATGAGACCCTCTATCACTAATGATGGTTCTGGGAAATCCAAAGCAACTAAGGATGTTTTCTTGTATAAACTTAAGCACGATCATGGTGTCACACATCTTGGTGGGTATTCCATTGACCCATTTAGAGACATAATCGGAGGCCACTAAGATATACTCATAGACAAAGGAGACATGAACCGTGATCATGAAGTTTATACTCCAAACATCAAAGATTTCAATTATGAGATTACTTAGTAATGGAATTTTGTCTCTATTTTTAATGTTCCCAGTGTTGGGATTTGATGGTGCCATCGCGCAGCGGAAAACAAAAAATTTTAAATAAGAGGAATTTGAATCGAATTCAATTGACGACGACCCATTTTTAATTTCAATTAATTCAAACAATGTTTTAAAATGCCTTACAAATGAAACAATTTGATTTTCGTAAAATCGAATAAGCATGGTCGGTTTCTCATTTAATATATTAAACATATACATAACAATTATATATATATATATATATATTAATATATTAATCATATTTATAATTTTATATTATATACACTAATTACAAACACACACATATATAATATATATATATACAGCATGCGACATATATATATACTTAGCATCACACAGCATGCATGCAATTTACTTATTAGCATATAAATACTCAGCATGCATGCATCTATATCATATATATATATATACATATATATATATATATATATATATATATATATATATATATATATATATATACATACACAGTTATATACATATATACAATACACAGCACACTTTATATATATATCATATATAAATATATACGAACCGCCATGTACCTCACAACGGAGGAGGATCGATGCGGCTGGAGCTCCGGCGACAAAGCAGCAGCTGCGGCACACGGCAGCGGCGATGTCGGGGAGCACCCTGTCTCCTTCGGCAGTCGCAATCACAGCGAGGCGGCTTGAGCTCCGGAGATGAGGTGGCGATGGCGGTTGAAGAACTCCGACGCGGGGACGGCAGCGAGGCTGTCGGGGAGCGGCGACTCCGGCTAGACGGCAGCCGTGCGGAGGCGACAGGGACGGCGCGCTGGCAGCAAAGGCAGGCTCTCCGGCGACGGGCAGCAGGCTCGGAGCTAAGCGGCGGCAGACGGTCGTCGGCTGTGGCAACAGTGCGGGCATCGGCACGACATTCGGAACGGCACAGCAGCAGGCGGCTTCGGCGCGGCCATCGGAACGGCACAGCAGCGGCGCTGTCGGGAGCGGGCTGTCTCTTCCGGCAGTGGCAGCAGCGACAGGCGCTCTGGCTTGGCACGGTGCGGTCACAACAGCGGCGATCCGACGGTCGATGTGTCTCCGACGAATTGGAGTCACACACCGTATTACCCGACGTACTCGCGACGATGCACTAGACTCGTCGTGAGATTGAGAACGACGGAGGAAAAAGAGGACCGAACGTTTGCGGTGCGACGGCGGCCGGCGGCAAGCGACGGCGGCCGGAGGTGGACGGATGGGAGAGGGTCTTTTCTTGGTGGCTAGGGTCAAAGCCTTTTCCGAAAATTATTTTCGTCTCGTATGTTAATTACCCTTCACAGCCTTCTTCATCTTATACTTGTTTTAAATGTTTTTTTTTTTTTTATAAAACAAAAGCCCAATTCAAAAACTTATGGACTGGCCCATTAAAAAACAAAACAAACTTTTAATTTAAAAATAGTACCGGCCCAATAACTTTAAAAGGGCTTATTGGGCCGACCCAAATTTTAAAAACAAAAAGCCCATTGGAATTAAATCATTTCTCAAAAATG
>BMAC01000468.1:440774-462062 GCA_014905375.1 Phtheirospermum japonicum
CTTCGTTCGAACAATAGTGTAATTGTGGGGAATGAAGTGTAAATAATCTATGAAGTGTCTTATTCCTTGCTTCTAAATATCCTAACCAAAGCATCTAACCACGTCACTTCGTCAAGGTTCCAATCAATAACAATACACACAACTCAAATCAACCACAAGCAAGCATACAAACAATTACCAACCAAAGGACAAACCCCCCCCCACACTTAAACCATACAATGTCCACATTGTATAAAATGAAAAATTAAGCAAGGTATGGTAAAAGAAAGAGAAAGAGACATACGTCCCTAAAATCGTGCTTGTGATAATGAGTTGAGCATCCAAGATCATCTAACGGGCTTCAAAGTTAAGGGGAACCTAAAACGAAAACAAAAAGAACGAAAACACACAAAAACAAATAAGATTAAAATACTTGGGTTGCCTCCCAAGAAGCGCTTGTTTAACGTCACTGAGCTTGACGTAGCCTCCCCTCTATGCCAAACAGGGGTCAACGAGAGTCACACTCTCCTTTTCTTGAAGCAATTTCGAACCTTGAAAATACGGCTTCACACGATGGTCGTTCACTAGAAAACACTCTTTGGTTGTCTCATTTACCAAACGCACGGCTCCATAAGGGAAAACTTCGGTAACAAGGAATGGGCCACTCCAACGCGATTTGAGCTTTCTGGGAAATAAACGGAGGCGAGAATTAAACAACAATACTTGCATGCCTACTCGGATATCTTTGTGAACAATCTTCTTGTCGTGATAAGCCTTAACCTTCTTTTTGTAGATGTCCGCATTGTCGTAAGCCTCATTTCGAATTTCATCAAGTTCCTCCAATTGCAGTCCTCGCTGATTACCAGCTTGTACCAAGTCAAAATTCAGTGCACGAATCGCCCAATATGCCCGATGCTCCATTTCCACCGGAAGATGACAAGCTTTACCAAAAACCACTCGATAAGGGCTGGTTCCCAAAACATTTTTGTACGCCATTCGGTAAGCCCATAAAGCATCAACAAGCTTGATCGACCAATCCTTGCGACTCGGCTGAACGGTTTTTTCCAGAATCGCTTTGATTTGTCTATTACTCGTCTCCACTTGGCCCGATGTTTGTGGGTGATATGCCGTGGCCACCTTGTGTGTCACCCCATACTTTGTCATCAACTTCTCAAAAGATCGGTTACAAAAATGTGCACCCTCATCACTAATGATCGCCCGCGGAAATCCAAACCTACCAAAAATATGCTCTTAAATAAACTTGAGCACGACTCTTGCATCACACGTTCTCGTGGGAATAGCCTCGACCCACTTGGACACATAGTCAACGGAAACCAAAATGTATTCATATCCGAATGATGCCGGAAATGGACCCATAAAATTGATGCCCCACACATCGAAAATCTCCACGACTAAATTGCTTGTTTGCGGCATCTCGTCACGTTTGCCAATATTTCCCAAGCGCTGGCAACGATCACATGTCTTAGTGAACTCACGTGCATCTCGAAACAACCTAGGCCAATAAAACCTGGATTGGAGGACCTTATAAGCTGTTTTCTGACCTCCAAAATGCCCTCCGCACTGCTGATCATGACAAAACGAAAGAATGCTCTTCTGCTCTTCCTCAGAGATACATCGTCGAATAAGTCCATCCTTCCCGAACCGAAACAGGAACGGGTCATCCCGAAAGTAATCCCTGCACTTAGAAAGAAATCTCTTCCTCTCTTGGAAGGATAATTTGGCACTCAAGTAGCCACAAGAAAGAAAGTTAACAATATCGGCAAACAATGGAGTATTAAACGAAGAAATAGCACATGTTAACTCATATGGAAAAACATCATTCAAACAACCAAATTCACACACTCCCTCTCTATCTAGTCGGGACAAATGGTCCGCAACTACATTTTCACATCCTTTACGATCCTTAATTCCAACATCGAACTCTTGTAACAAAAGTATCCAACGAATCAAACGCGGCTTGCTTTGTGTTTTATTAAGAAGATAGCGAAGAGCCGCGTGATCACTATGGACGACCACCTTTGAACCAATAATATAGGATCGAAACTTTTCCAAAGAAAATACTACAGCCAAAAGTTCTTTCTCGGTGGTTGTATAGTTCCTTTGAGCCTCGTTTAACATAAGACTCGAGTAATAAATGACTCAAAGGAGAMTATCCACACGTTGACCCAAAAMGGCCCCCACGGCGTCATTCGACGCATCACACATAATTTCAAAGGGAAGGGACCAATTTGGGGCAACGACCACCGGAGCCGTGGTTAACTTTTTCTTAAGCAAATTAAAAGCATTTAAGCATGATTCGTCAAAAACAAATGGAACATCACTACTTAACAAATGACAAAGCGGGCGACTAATTTTGGAAAAATCCTTAATAAATCGCCGGTAGAAGCCCGCATGTCCAAGAAAACTACGAATACCCTTAACATTCGTGGGAGGTGGCAGACTTTCAATAACATCAACTTTGGCCTTATCGACCTCCAAACCATGACTCGCACAACATGACCAAGTACAATACCACTTTTAACCATGAAATGACTTTTTTCCCAACTTAATGTTAAATAACTATCTACACATCGTTCAAGCACTTTAGACAAATTCTCAAGACATAAATCAAAAGAAGAGCCAAAAACTGAAAAGTCATCCATGAATACCTTGAGATAGTCATCTATCATGTCTGTGAAGATGGAAAGCATGCAACGTTGGAAAGTCGCTGGTGCGTTGCATAGTCCAAAAGGCATCCTCCAGAAAGCGAAGGTTCCAAAAGGGCAAGTAAACGTCTTCTTCTTCTGATCTTCCGGCGCTATGGCAACTTGATAATACCCGGACAACCCATCGAGAAAACAATAGTATTGGTGTCCGGACAACTTATCAAGCAACTGGTCAATGAAGGGTAATGGGAAATGATCTTTTCGTGTGGCGGAATTTAGCTTTTGGAAGTCGATACACATCCGCCATCCCGTAGTCAATCGTGTTGGTACAATTTCCCCTTTGTCATTCTCGATGATCGTAATCCCGCCCTTTTTTGGAACAACATGGACGGGGCTCACCCATTCGCTATCGGGTGCAGCGAAGATAATCCCTTCGTCGATCAACTTAAAAATCTCCTTCTTCACAACCTCCATCAAAGTAGGGTTCAAACGACGCTGACCCTTCCGAACTGGTTTTGCACCATCTTCTAGCACAATGTGATGCATGCAAGTGGCCGGGCTAATTCCTTTGATATCCCCCAAACTCCAACCAATCGCGCCTTGGAATCGTTTAAGAACTTTGATCAATGCTTCCTCTTCAGCTATCGTCAACTCGGCAAAAATAATCACCGGCTTCTTTTTGCCTTCTTCGAGATAGACGTACTTGAGATGATTTGGAAGTGGTTTAAGTTCAGATTTTGGTTCATTATCCAGTTTTTCTGCAACAATCTCAAAAAGGTCAATTATGCCCTCGGAATTTGCTTCGGACCAATCGTCCTCTTCGGACCCGTCTTCAAGTTCAGTTTGTACAATTGGCTCAATGGAATCAACAAACGAACAATCAGCATTCATTGATGATGATGGAGTAGCGTGAAGATCATGAATGGAAAATGTGACCGACTCATCCAAAACGGACAAAGTCATGCTTCCGTTCTTCACATCAATCAAAGTATTTGTCGTAGCCATGAAAGGTCGTCCCAACAAAATCGTATGCTCCCGGTTATCATCTTGAACGTCTCCCACATCAAGAATCACAAAGTCAACAGGTACAATTAAACTCCCGACTTGAACCAACACGTCTTCAACAACCCCTCGCGGGTAACGTACCGACCGGTCGGCTAATTGGAGTTTCATCCTCGTCGGCTTGAGTGTACCTAAGTCAAACTGCTCAAAAATATATGAAGGCATCAAATTGATTCCCGCCCCAAGGTCAAGCATTCCCCGAGTTCCTTTACCATTTCCTAAAGTGATTTTAATACAGAAACTCCCAGGGTCACTCTCCTTAGGGGGAAGGGGATTTCGTAAGATTACGCTCGCCGCATTTGAAATACAAACTTTTTCATTTTCGGAAAAATTTCATTTTTTGGATGCCAAGTCTTTGAAAAACTTAACATATGCGGGAACGTTTCTTATAACATCGAGCAAAGGTAAATTAACATTAACCTTAGAAAGCATATTATAAAGATCAAGAAATTGCTTATCTTGCTTTTCCCCTTGAAGACGACTTGGATAAGGAATGGGAGGCCGATACGGATTAGAGGCCTTGTGAAGAGTCTTCTTAGGTTCGACGTATTTTTCAACATGATCCGGTGACTTGGTAATGGTTCCCTCGACTTCACCTTCATGTAGGTTGTTGTTTTCGCCAGTAGAGATTTCATCGGGAGATGCTACTTTATTATCCACAACACGACCACTCCGAAACACTGTTACTGCTTGGGCTTGTGAGGATTGGCTTGGTAACTTCCCTTGCTCGTTCTTTCCCACTTTCTTGGCGAGTTGGCCAAGTGTCGTTTCAAGCTTATCCATCCGTTTGTCAGCTCGTATCAAATTTGATTCAGTGCGTTGGAAATTTGAATCAGTGCGTTGCATAAACGTACGCAGCGTCTCTTCGAGTGATGGTGGAACTGGTGCCTGAGCTGGTGGTGGTGGAGGCAAAGGTACTTGAACTTGCCCATGCAGTTGTGGAGGAAACGGTGCTTGACCTTGTCCTGGTGGTTGCGATGGTTGCATTGGTCGAGTTGCAAATGAGAATTGGCCTTGTCCCCATTGTTGTTGATATGGTTGTTGAGGAACAAAATTATTTTGCGGCCTTTGATTCGGTATCAGATTCGCCGCATTGTGAGGGTTTGACCATGAAAAATTTGGATGATCTCTCCACCAATTAGGTTTATTGTTGCGTGAATTATAGTTTTGATACCCCTGCCCGGTTTGATTCGCTTGATATCCTTGAATAGCAAGTGCTTGTTCGTTGGTTCCATCACCTTGCTCGAATACTGCTTGACATAAATTCGCACCATGTCCATACATACCACAAATTCCACACGTTTCTGGTGAAGAAGAAATGCCTTGAGATAATTGCAAAGAGGCCACCTGCCTCGTTAACTCATAAAGTCTAAAAGAATCGTCATGTGCCATCTCGATCTCATGTACAGCTACCTTCTTCGATCGCGAGCTTTTCTGTTGAGAATTATAACTTATCGACTCGCAAATATCCCATACTTCTTGAGCGGTACGTGATCCAATATCTCCCCCTGCTGCATTATCCACCATATACTGAAATGTAAGAATAAGCCCATCATAAAAGAATTGATTAACGAGCTCGAGTGGATAATGATGATGTGGGCATTGTGTCAATAATTCTTTAAAACGTTCCCAAGCTTCGTGGAACGTTTCATTTTCTATCTGGTTGAATGACGCTATTTTTACTCGGAGTTGAGACGTCGTTTGATTTGAAAAATATTTTCCCATGAAGCGATCATACACCATGTCCCAATTTGTAAGAGAATCAGGCTCCAACGACAAAAACCAGGTTTCCGCTTTATCCTTCAACGTATACGGGAAACATCTCATCTTCAGTTGATCTTCATTAAGTCCTTGCAACGGAAATGTTTGGATAATCGAATAAAATTTCCGAACGAAGGTTATCGGATCCTCGTGTAAATGCCCATAGAAGGAAGGCAAAAGGTTGAAATGAATTGCCTTAAGCTCATAATCTCGGGCCGCTGGGCCTAGCGAATGCATGATGTAGACGGGTCAATCACGGGCCGAGCAAATTCACGCATACGAGCCGGTTGAGGTTCATGTTGATGAAACGGTCGATTAAATGGAACGTACGGTCCTCGAGGATGAAATTGTTGTTGTTGGTTGAACTGTTGTTGATGAAAGAAATAAGACATCTATTGTTGATTCAGTTGCATGCCTTGATTGTTGACGTGATTGTTGAATTGATCTTGATTATACGGTGGTGGATTGGGTATATTATTTTGTTCATCACGAGTTTCTGGTTGGATTGGTTCCGACGTATTTGTTCCGGATGAAGCCATTGATGATTCAGCTATTGATGTCAATCTTGCTCGATTCACCCGTTGGATGTTGTCTACGAAAGGTAATATTTCTCCACCCAAGGACCTACATCCTTGCAATCACTAACAAACAAATTAAAATATTCGAGACACAATAACACAAACTTAAACAAACTAAACTACACATATACGAACAAAAAGTTTTGGACAGCCTTTGTCAATTCCCCGGCAACGGCGCCAAATTTTGATTCGAACTTTTTCGCGTTTATAATTAATGAAAAGCTCGTCCGTAAGAGAACGGAGCTGTTGTATGCGATAAGTTGATCCGAGTCGAATCACGAGGAATTGCAATCGACGTCGATAGATGTTTGTTCACAATTTTTATAAAATAACACACGATCCATTTCTTTGTTGAAAGAGTTCTACAACTACGAATTTAAAAAYGAGCATGCAATTATTAAAAACCTAATTAACTAATTAAACCTAATTAGAAACATGAAAATTCAGATAATTAAAAACAAGAAGCATCAATATCAAACTAGTAAATTGAAAACACTTGAACTACTAAAATAACATAATCGTACTAACAATCTAATAAAGGAAAATACAACTTATATGAAAGTTAAATCCAAAGCCAAACTACTAGAATAGAAAGTACAACTTATAGTTCATGAAAATCTGCAGCAATTGTTCAAGCTTCAACAATAAACGATGACAAGCAACAATGGTAAGCGTAGAAATGAGCCTTCGATGCAATCTTCAAACGAAATCTTCAAATATGATGTAAAATAAAAGGGGAATGTATTTATAAGTGCTATGGACCTTGCCCCCTCGAAGTCTGGTCTGGAAATGGAAAATTCCGCCTGTTTTTATAGAATTCTTCAAAAATAACCGCTCAACCGCCAGAGCGTCAACGGTGCGTCAGTCGACGCGAGCCAGGTGCATGAGTCGACCAGGCAGAGCGTCGACTGACGGGCCTCGGATCGACGCTTCAGAACCTTTGCATCGACGGAGCGTCGACGGTGCGTCAGTCGACGCGAGCCAGGCTGCACGCGTCGACAGGCAGTGCGTCGACTGACGGGCCTAGGATCGACGCTTCAGAACCTTTGCATCGACGGTGCGTCGACTGACGGGCCTAGGATCGACGCTTCAGAACCTTTGCGTCGACGGTGCGTCAGTCGACGCGGGCGTAGCGTCGACAGTGCGTCGACGGTGCGTCAGTCGACGCACCTGCATGGCTTCGGCTCGTCGCTCGTCCCGTTTTCCTCATTTTGAGCTGAGATATTAACATTGAACAAAGTTAGATTTATTTCGTACAAAATAAAGTAAAAACACATTAAACACCATAAGAACGAAAAACATAAAAAAAGAAGAAAAACGATAAAAAGATAAACTTAAAACACATAAAAGCACACAACATACGATGCAAAAACACATGAAAATCACATACAAATATGTACAAATCAATAATTCGTAGTTTCGTCGATTTCTACGTCGTCCGACGTTCAAGGCCGTTTATCGCCGCTGAGGATCGTTCGATGGCTGATGCTTTCTATAGATTATAGGTTTTTCTGCACCTTTTATTTGCTTTGTGTATTTGCTTCAATGACCTTTGCTTTGATGTTATTATGCACTTTAAGTTTCGTTAATTTAGTCTTTTCCTTTTATCGTTTTCCCTAGTTGTTAATTTATTTTTATTGCTTTAGTAGTTAGTTGTTAGTTCTCGTAAGATTAGATGAATGATTATGTTAATTTTATTTTGTATTTTTTTTATTATCGATTGTGATCATGCTTGTGTTGCATTTATGATTTGATTACGATCATGCTTGTTAGCTAGATTTATTGTTCTAGTGTGATTTGGGTCATTTAGAACCATCGGGATTGACAACCCCGATTGTGGAGACGACTCCGGCACACTAGATCCTCGCTTTTATAAATCATTTTTAAAAGTTTTTAGTTTTATTGATCGTAGATGCTAGAAAACCTCAAACTTTATTCGATCGTGTGTTTAGTTTATTTTAGTTTAGTTTTTATTTTCGTCTCTACGTACGTAAAATCGAACACCGGAATAGTTTCCGATTAGTTTTCCTTGTGATTCGACTCGAGTCAACTTATCGCCTACAATAGCTCCGTTCTCTTGCGGACGAGCTTTTCATTAATTTTAAACGCGAAAAAGTTCGATTCAAAATTTGGCACCGTTTCCGGGGAAGGCTAAAGGCTACGATTTTTGGTGTTTGCTTTTATTTATTTTTGTTCGTATTCTTATTTGTTTGTTTGTGTTAGTGTTTGTTTGTGAATTTTGTTTTTGTTTCTTTTTGTTTTTGTTGGTACATTTAATCTCGTTTGTTGAATATTGTGCTTTGTATCCAAGCTTTGCCAATTTGAGATTTTAGATTGAAGATGGCAAACTATCAAGCAAGTTCGCCATATGATGACTTTGACGCTCCACCTTTCGATGAAGAGATGTTTTGCCCAACTTCCAATTGGCACGGGTATCGACCGACAATTCCTATGAGCCTTGCAATGCGGGAGTACGATCTTGATGAGTCTTACCTTGAGCAACTCCCGATTTTTCACGGACTACCGAGCGAAGACCCGTTGAACTTCATCCAAGAGTATAATACCATCATCCCGACATTTCCTCTTTTCGGCCTGTCAATAGATCAAGTGAAAATTCGAATTTTTATTTTCATGCTAAAGAATCGGGCGGGAACATGGTTGCTGGACTTAGAGCCCGACTCCTTGAGATCGTGGGAGAAAATTTATGATCGATTCATGGATACGTTCTACTTTCACCTATCCGAACCTCCGAATCACCAATGGGCCCCGCTTTCAAATTCCTACAATTCGGCCCATATTGACTCTTATGCTAATTTTTTCGATCATAGTTTTGGTCATCACATCCCAGCTACATATCACGATTGGAGATTTAATGATCCATATGCTCCTCATGAATTACATACTTATATTCCGAGCTATGATTATTATCCCTTGTCTCTTTCGTGTATGGAATCAAGCTTGAACAATTGTTTAGAAGGGTTGTGTAAGAAGGAGGTTATTGGGGATTTGGTTGAATTTGCCGCCCCGATTGTGCTAACTGATGACGTCTTTAAGGAGGACGAAGAAGGGATTTTGCCGTTGGAGTTCCCGGAGGATGTTGGAGATTCGAGCCTCCCGGCTCTTGGTGAAGAAGGTGGAGTTATGATGCTGATTTTGGAGGAGAGTGAGACTATTGAGTCGTATTTTGAAATTTAATTTTGAGGTGGTAGACGAGATAGTCGAGAAGGTGCCCGATCACCCCATGACGCAATTTTGGTTTGACATATTCGAGGTGATCGATTACTCGCGTTTCCGACCGCCGAAGCTAGTTGGAGTGTTTTGCATCTCGGGACGTGATTTTTATGCCCGCCTTGGTGATTATCATTGCCAACTCTTTCTTTTAGAGAATACCAAGGCGTGGCACGACCGTCATCTATTTTTAGACCCGGGATGACATCGACCGTTTACACGTCAAGCTAAAGACGTTAATTAAGCGCTTCTTGGGAGGCAACCCAAGCCTTTTTAATCTTATTTGTTTTTGTGTGTTTTTGTTCTTTTTGTTTTTGTTTCAGGTTCCCCTCGACTTTGAAGCCCGTTAGATGATCTTGGATGCTCAACTCATCATCACAAGCGCGATTTCAGGGACGTATATCTCCTTCTCTTATTTTTTTTTTACCATACTTAGCTTAATTTTTCATTTTATACAATGTGTACATTGTATGGTTTAAGTGTGGGGGGGTTTGTCCTTGGTTTGGTAAGTAATTTTTGTATGCTTGCTTGTGGTTGATTTGAGTTGTGTATATTTATATTGACTGGAACCTTGACGAAGTGACTTGGTTAGATGCTTTGGTTAAGATATTTAGACTTCCGTTCGAATAATAGTGTAATTGTGGGGAATGAAGTGTAAATAATCTATGAAGTGTCTTGTCTCTTGTTCTATTCATGTTTCGTTATTAAGAGTCGAATACTCTCTACTAGCCCCGTTTTCCGATACCCTCTATAGGATTTTATGTAATTTTTATTTTTATTTTGGAGACGTTAATACTCCGTGTGTTGAATTTGAAAAGATGTTATCAGTTGCACATAGCAGCATAAGATTGGAGTCAATGAACTCTCATTTGTGAATTACGTAAATTATGTTCGTTTAGTACCTTATCTCTTTAGGTACTTAAAAAAAATTTATTAAAAAAAAAAGAAAAATAAAAAAAGAAGAAAAAAAAGAAAAGAAAAAGAAAGAATAAGTACAAGAAGAGAAAACCTTGTACAAGTTGAGTTCTTATTTTTATTTTTATTTCTTAGATTATTTTGTTAAAGAGGTGTATAGATGACTGGGCTAGTCGGGTGACAATTTGGCGGTTTGAGCAGGGATAGACTTTGGCTGAGGCATGGATGGGTGACGTACATGGAGGCCAACTCGTTACTTTTAGGTGTTCGGAAGTTAGTCTAAATCTCTTATCTCAACGCTATCGTGTCGTCCTTTTAGTTGAGTTTTTAGTCGATCTAATACATTAACTTCTTGAATCATATGGATGCATTAGTAATTAAGTCATCGAGTAATTAGCTTTTCATTGTCTACGCCTAAATTAGATTTTGCTTGAGGACAAGCAAAAAGCTAAGTGTGGGGGAATTGATTTGTACATATTTGTATGTAATTTTCATGTATTTTTGCATCGTGTGTTGTGTGCTTTTACGTGTTTTAGGTTTTTTTTATCATTTTTCTTCCTTTTGATGTTTTTCATCTCGTTTGGTGTTTAATGTGTTTTTACTTTATTTTATATGAAATAATCTAATTTTATTTTATTTTGGTGTTATAGCTCGAGAAGACGAAGATTGGATAAGCAATGTGCTGTGCTGACACTGGGTACCAGTTTGACACTGGGTTACCCAGTGTCCGAGTCATGCTGACACTAGCTGCCGCAGCCTGGCTCGCGTCGACTGATGTACCGTCGACGCAAATTTTTTTTTGCGTCGATCCTGACTCGCGTCAGTCGACGCACTGCCTGTCGACGCGTGCAGCCTGGCTCGCGTCGACTGATGCACCGTCGACGCAAATATTCTATTGCGTCGATCCTAGCTCCGTCGATCGACGCACTTCCTGTTCGACGCGTGCAGCCTGGCTCGCGTCGACTGACGCATCGTCGACGCTCCGGCAGTTTGAGCGGTTATTTTCGAAAAATCTATAAAAGCCGGTGGTTTTCTTCGTTTTTTGAGTGTTGAGACGAGGGGGAAAGGTCCAGATATTGCCAATAACCCTCGGTTCATGCCACCATTCAATTCAAGCAAGATTAGAGTTAGATAATTCGTAGTTTCGTCGATTTCTACGTCGTCCAACGTTCAAGGCCGTTTATCGCCGCTGAGGATCGTTCGATGGCTGATACTTTCTATAGATTATAGGTTTTTCTGCACCTTTTATTTGCTTTGTGTATTTGGCTTCAATAACCTTTGCTTTGATGTTATTATGCACTTTAAGTTTCGTTAATTTAGTCGTTTTCCCTAGTTGTTAATTTATTTTTATTTCTTTAGTAGTTAGTTGTTAGTTCTCGTAAGATTAGATGAATGATTATGTTAATTTAGTTTTGTATTTCTTTTATTATCTATTGTGATCATACTTGTGTTGCATTTATGATTTGATTAAGATCATGCTTGTTAGCTAGATTTATTGTTCTAGTGTGCTTTGGGTCATTTAGAACCATCGGGATTGACAACCCCGATTGTGGAGACAATTCCGGCACACTAGATCCTCGCTTTTATAAATCGTTTTTAAAAAATTTTAGTTTTATTGATCGTAGATTCTAGAAAACCTTAAACTTTATTCGATCGTGTGTTTAGTTTATTTTATTTTAGTTTTTATTTTCGTCTCTACGTACGTAAAATCGAAAATCGGAATAGTTTCCGATTAGTCTTCCTTGTGATTCGACTCGAGTCAACTTATCGACTACAATAGCTCCGTTCTCTTGCGGACGAGCTTTTCATTAATTTTAAACGCGAAAAAGTTCAATTCAAGTGTGATGAAGGAGAATTAATATAACTAATGTAAAAAGTTTAAGAACACCTTTTCCAGCTAAAACTTTTGTGACGGATTTTCCCCCCATCAACAAGTCAAACATAGAAACTACATCCTCCTCCTCGATTTTCAACTCATCATTCTCCAGTTTAATGGAGCATCTGCAACAATCAAACTTCTTCAATATAAATGTTATCAACTCAACATGATTTTCTCGAGTTGATAGCTGCAACATTCCACCAAATCCTATCTCCCTCACTGCTGCTTTTTGTTTGTCAGTCGCTTGAAGAGATTTTGGGAGATGTCCTGAACCGGGTATACTCTTTGTTCCATTTACGTATAAATTTCTTTTTCTGAGGAGGACTTGCTAGATCAGTCCTATGTTGTTTTCGTTTACAAATCTGCTGCAACACAAGCTGAAAAAGAAATAAAATAGCTGAAAATGTTAATATGGGTAGATATATGTATGCTACAATAATATGTGATGATATGTAGATAGTGTGTGTGATGATATTTCAGCTACCTTCTAGAATGTCGGTATTTCGTAATTAAAATGAAGACTGTCCATATCTAGAAGTTATATTGTAAACCCATTGTAGTATATTACGCTTTTAAAATGTATATTTTACACTCGTTCTAGATCCTTCATTTTCCAGAAGGTATAATATTCGAAACACTTTATGATATATCAATTCTTTAGAAGGTATATTTTAACTGCCTTCTGATATATTCAATTGTTGGAGGTATATTTTCAAATACCTTCTAGGAAAACATACAATCTAAAGAGGTATTAATGCATTACCTTCTGAAATGTAATAAGTTATGTAATAAGTTGTAGTTTTAAATTAGAAAATGAGATTAATCGTTGCTCTCTCTCTCTCACCCCAAATAAAGCCCTAGCCTAAAGCAGGGCCGGCCCTGACCCTAGGCCCAGAGGGCTTGGGCCTAGAGCCCCAAAATTTTGGGGCCCAAAATATATATAATTACTTATATAATATATATATATATATATATATATATATATATATATATATATATATTATATATTAAAAAAAAAAATCAGATACCTTACCTTACCTTATCTGCGTGCGGCGCCCCTGTTTCATAAAACAAAAGTTGCATTTTCAAATCATTTTACAAACAAACCTTTCTCCCTCCCGTCTGTTCTCAAATAACCCAAAAAAAAAAGTTATTTCATAAAAAAAATAAAAAAATTCACAATCGAAAAGTTAGGTTCATCTCCCACAAATTGGGGATTGATCTTCTTAGGTAATGTCTTTTTCATTTTTTCTTGTTTAATTATTATTTAGGCCTTCTCTTTTTTAATATATGCTTTGGACTTACTTAAGCATGATCAAATTTCTGACATTGACGGGCATGATTTGCTTTTGGAACTTAATCGCTTAAGGGAAGTTATACCACCTGAAACAAAAAGAGCAGTTGAAGTGTTGAACTATATGAAAGATATCAAGTCTTGTTATCCGAACGCTTGGATCATTTATAGAATTCTTCTAACAATTCCGGTCACTGTTGCCACTGATGAAAGATCATTTTCAAAGTTAAAATTGATCAAGTCTTATCTTCGCTCAACCATGTCACAAGAGAGATCGAATGATTTGGCTATTTTATCAATCGAGAAAAATCTTGTTGATAAGCTTGACTACGAGAGTTTAATCAACACTTTTGCTTAAAAAATGCAAGAAGAGTGATGTTTGAGTAGTGCCAAACTACTAATTATTCAAGGTAAATTTTTTTTTTATGATGAGAAAATTAAGTTATTATTTTCATTCGCATTTATGTTTCTTATTGAAATGTTGGTTTCTTTTTTTCTTTTTCAAATAAACTCAAAGGGCCCCATATTTATTTTTGCCCAAAGCTTCACCTCCCTCTCCCCTGACACTGCCGCCGCCACCACCACCACCATGTGCGAGGCAGCTGCTGCCACTTCTGCCACTTCTGCCAACCCAAAGTCTCAATACTCAGTATAGCACCACCCCATGCCAATTCGACGCCTTCGATGGCGAGCGTATTTTTGCAGTAAAGGTAAATAATTGTCAATACACGGCAACATAGCGAGATCGACCTTCGTTGCGCCAATTAAAGCCATGAAATAATCTCACTGCAATTCTATTAGAGATGTTCCCATCGACAATTACGGTGGATTTTCAGGTATTTCATTATCTTTCCCTGCATTTTTCGATTTTCATTTTTTAGAATTCATTATTTTGGAATTTCTATAACTGTCTATTATTTTATATTTTTTCTACTTTTCTTTTTAATTGGGGAAAAGTACACTTCAGACGTTTTCAGTTGGGTATTCATCGAATATTTTGTAGCACAAGTGTTTTGTAGAAAAGAGCGACAAGCAAGAGCTGCTCAACAGAAGGGATGTGTTAATTGGATCACTACGCTAAGTGGGTCGGGTTTGTATACGAATTGGATCTCTTATTGACTCATCATCAGGTGTA
Source organism: Phtheirospermum japonicum (assembly GCA_014905375.1). NCBI lineage: Eukaryota > Viridiplantae > Streptophyta > Magnoliopsida > Lamiales > Orobanchaceae > Phtheirospermum > Phtheirospermum japonicum. Next base: position 455,272 of record BMAC01000468.1, read on the forward strand.
GTTATGACTAAGACCTATATATTTAATAATATCAATTTATTTATTTATTTTTTTGTATGATTAAGAGGTGCTTACATTACAATTCCTTCAATTTCCAACATTATGAAACTGAGATGCTTTGACTGACTAAAGTTTGGTAACTTGAGTAGCTTGTAATTGAGTAATCTCTATAAAAAACTTCTTGTAATCTCTATGGAATTTCTTGTGACCTTTGCTGCAAAAAATAAAGAAGAAAGATTCATATATGTATGTATATATATATATATCCTTGTGACGTTTATTAATGTTGGTTTTCAGTCACTTCTGTGCAATTGGTGTAGCTCAAGTTTCTAATAATTTATATGGATCTGGGCGTGCTATTTCGCCCGGCGGGGACCTGAAAATATTTTACGACAAAAGGACTTCAAGTGTGAATAGTCATATATATATATATATAATAATCAGAATGTTCATCTGTAAGACTAATACAAGTTTATTTATACAATATTTCTTTTTATTCATACATTGGATCCAAATACTGAAGTGGTTTACAGAACGTATTGGCTTTGTGATCACATCCATTCATATAAGAAAACTGAGGTACCAGAATGAGAAGCTTTACATTTCTGTTGGTTTGAAAATTCAATAATATAGACATTAAGTTGTTATTGACGACATTTTTTTAGGTTGCTTTGGTGCATGAAATTTCGATGGGCAGAGGTGCATCGTTGACGGTTCCGATGAAATTCTCTGTATAATATTTCCCATCTCGGGGAATTTAGGTAATCTGAATAGTGAAGTTTAAAAATTAAAAGAAAAATATAATTTCCACCAAAGTTTTGTTCTTCATGTTGATAAAAGTTCTCTAAAGCATAAAATATGACTGAAAAGGCTTACTGCGAAATTGGAGTATTCATTTTTCAATATATAATAAAATGTGAATAATTCTATTTACAATGTAAAATCGGGATTTTGTGGAAAAATAGTCCCGAGTCGATTATTCATTTCCACAATAAAATTGGCATAGCAAATTATTTGCAAAATATAAACTATTTATGAAATTTTCCCTTGCTTAGAGCCGTCTGATAAGTTTAAATATTGTTGATGCGATCGCTGTCAAATATGTGATTCAAGAATTTTCCATAAATGTTGGGCTTGGTGAAAAGAGTATCATGTACAAGTAATGTTTGCTAAAATTCAAATTCACCAAACTAGTGATTTTGTTATGTAAAAATGATTCTGTATATTTGCATGTCTACTTGCAAGAAAGCGGTTAACTCGTTAGCGATGGCCATTAATTCTTTGTTATTTGTTTCTATTGTGTGTTAATGAAATACAGGTTTAAATAAAAATGGGGCCGCTCATTAGCGACGACAAAACGTTGTTGCTTAAATGCATGGTAATTATATTATATTTATTACGAGTTGTAAATTTATGATAAGCATGGCTCATATTCTCTCTGAGCGGTGATATGTGGCCCGGGGCACAATTATTCTTGTAGTTTGTTGTTCATTGTAAGTCAAATTCTCTTAAATAGTCATTATACCATGTATTTAAGTATATAGGCAAATATTTTTGTTTTATATAATTTAATTAATTATTAGTATTATAGTTTTTATCAGTGTGTAATTTGTTGACATGCCCATGTCTCATATAGAATCTTTATCAGGTGATCATCTAGGAATAGTAAATAAAACAGGGCATTGTTTGGGTATGTAAAAACAAAATTATGGGTTATGCTAAATGCTTTTATCAGGTCGATATTTTTTTTGTTTTACGATTAATGTAATAAGTGAAGAGTTTGCGAGTAGATTTTGTTCTAATTCTAAACTAGTTTAACACCCTCATATTATGTGGGATTTGAAAAGAGTAATACTCGTTAAAAATACTAAAAAAATAATATTGAAAATGGTATACAAATCATAATATTATTTTTTTATTTACATAAAAATTATTCTTCACAATAAAATTTTTTTACACATAAATCGAAGTATTATTTGTTCTAATTACAGTACGATTGATTTTCACAATAATTTTTTTTTAAAATTATTTTTACCCGCGAGTCACGAAATTAGTTATAAAATATAGCAAAATACCCTATACTTGAAAGAAACCCTCAAAAAATTGAATTTGTAAAAATATAAAACATACAACACCCGCGTGTCGCATGTGAATATGTGATATAAAAAATTAAAATCTAGAAAACACTGATAATTCTATTAAAAACGTCATATATCTAACTTGTAGTATATGTAATATTATATTATTATTATTTTTTGTTTCCTTTTCTTTTTTCTGCGTAAGATATTAATTTGTTCACGTATATATATAGTGTGTTTATCAATGTATTTTATTAAAATTAGAAGATTTAGAATATATTTAATATTTATTTTTCTAGATGTAATTTGTTAATTTTTTATATTATTTTTCTTTTGTAATAATTTTATATAACTCGTATTTTTCTCAAATATAGTATTTGAAATTTAAAAAATAAAATCATTTCAAATTTTATTATAAATAAAAATTAATTCGACTTATATAGTTTTTTTTCTAATTAAATATGACTTGTTTATTTTTTTATATTAGTAGAATAAAAGTAATATATTGAATTAGGCAAAATATGACAAAGAAAATATTAATTAGGTAACATATAATAAAAGAAAATTATTAAATTAGAAAAAATATAATAATAGAGAAGTATTAAATTAGGTAAATATATAAAAGAAGATTATTAAATTATGTAGATATTAGGTTCGATGACACCGAAACACCAGAATTTTTTACAAAGCTAACAAAGTGTATAAAAGAATAATGCATTAATATACATGGATATTGCTTTTGCAGGAAACATAAAGGGTAAAAATCTTGAATTGGATGCAGTGGTCAATGATAGGTTTATGTCCTAGCTGGGTAAAGTTTCACCCCTGGACAGCAGCAACCAAGACTGAAAAGAAGGCTGCAAGTGATGCAGCTGCATTGGTGTTTCAATGTAGTCACATTAGATATCTTTATCTTCTTACATCTTAAAGTAACTTCCTATTTTTTTAAATTTATTTATTACATAATATTTAGTCTATAGCAATATGTTGAATGTGTATAACAAGCTAATCGGAATGATATTTGTGCTACGACGGCTATCTTGTTGTCGTAGTTATTTATTAGGTTTTTGATTACTCTCCGGTCTATCCCTAGTAACATAAACTACTACTACTAATTATTATTATTATTATTATTATTATTATTGTTATTATTGTTATTTTTATTATAATAATATAATTATTTCAAATTTTTTAGATACTAGGAATTAAAATTTTAAGTAAATGGCTGGGAATGCATAAAGTGTTCAATACAAGTAACAATATTTCTAAATAGAAATTAATATCACCAGAAATAAGAAAATAATCATTATTTAGTTAAATTTATCACGTGAGAATATATGAATGCACAATAGGCTCATTTGGAAAAGCTGATGAGATTAGTCCTGATAAGACCATCTGTCACGGGGCGCTTGTAGTGTATGTGCTAAAGAGCGCACCGTGCGGCTAGTAGTCGATTACACTGACTACGTCCGCCTTAACTTGCTTGAATGCTTGGGCTGTGCGACGCACTCACGCCAGGGGCGCTTTAGTGGCACAGCAAAGTTTGAAAGAAAGATTCGACTTTTATTAATCACGAAAGCGAATTACAATATGCCAGCAGATTACAGATAGCGTTGATGGAGAGGGGGACGCTCCAGAGCAAAGCTTCTTCTTCTTAACAATTCGTTCGTAGACCCTATTCCCCCTATAATAGGCTTAACAAAATAAAGCAAAGTAAACTGAATAGACATTCGAAGGGTTGTGGAAGCCCACCCCTTTGCTACCGTAGTAGCGACAAAGAAAATATGTACATTACATCCGAAAGTAAAACACCTACACTAAGGACTCTAACTTGGTGTGCGTTGAAGCTCGGTCTTCCTTGTGCGGTTTCGGTCGACGGCCCGCTGAAGTGGCTGCGGGCCAAGCAATCACGGGCTTTGAAGGGGCATCCCGTGACAGCTCTCCCCCACCTGAGTTGACGACGTCCCCGGCGTCATGGAGTTCTTGTATGCGTCGATGAGTGGTTGAAACGCCTTGAGTGCTGTCTCCTTCTCCCAGGTGCTCTCCTGTAAGCTGCTTTCAAACCATTTGACGAGGTACTCCCTGTGCAGCTTCTTCCGCGCGCCCGTGTCTCGATGGTTGATGATCGCCTCTGCCACTCGCTTCCCGATGCTATGTGACAACTTCAGTTGTGGCCGGCTGGGCTGGTTGCGGCTGGTGTTCTCCATATCAACCCGGTACGGTTTGAGCTGGCTGACATGAAAGACGTCGTGTATGCGCCACCAAGACGGCAGCTCCAGTTTGTAAGCTACCTTCCCAATGCGGCGAGTGATCGGTAAGGGGCCAATGTATTTCTGCATTAAGCGTGAATCTCTCCCACGGGACGTTTTGGACATACTCTGGCTGGGAACCCTGACCATCACTTCATCCCCGACTTTATACTCTACGAAACGACGTTTTTGGTCAGCATATTTTTTCATCCGCCACTGTGCCTTTTCAAGGTATCCGCGTGCCAGGTCAAGGTTTTGCTCCCACTCGAGGGAGAAATTTTGCGCTGAGGAGGTCCTGGAGCCACGTGGGGTATCAATAGTGTGCGGGAGAAGCGACTGCTGACCGGTACATATCTCGAAGGGACTCCCATTAGTGGTGGAGCATTTCTGAGCATCAGACGGGCTATTTTAATAGCAGCATCCAAAATGTTGTGCCGCATCTAAGATTGTCACCCAGTTCTTCTGATTAGCGCTAACGAAGTGGCGGAGGTATTCCTCCAACATCGAATTGAAACGCTCCGTCTGTCCGTCCGATTGTGGATGATAACTTGAGCTCATGTTCAGCTTGGACCCGAGCAATCGAAAGAGCTCGTCCCAAAAATTGCTAGTGAATCGGGGGTCCCGATCACTAACTATATCCCTCGGCAATCCCCAGTATTTGACAATGTGCTTGAAGAAGAGATGAGCCGTCCCCTCCGCAGTAATGGATCTGGATGCCGGAATAAAAGTGGCGTATTTGGAGAACCGATCCACCACGACAATGACGGCGTCGAGTTCCCCCACCTTTGGTAAGCCAATGATAAAATCCATCGACACACTCTCCCAGGGTCTCATTGGCACGGGTAGTGGTTCCAACAATCCTGCCTTCTTCTGACGATCCGGCTTGTCTTGTTGGCATACCAAGCATGTGCGTATAAACGTGTCGATGTCATCCCGCATCTGTGGCCAGAAGTAGGCCCTCTGGACTAGGGCCACTGTGCGCTCCTCTCCGGGGTGGCCCGCCCAGAGAGTGTCGTGGCATTCCGCAATGATTGATTTCCGCAGGTCCCCGCCCCTCGGGATGTATAGGCGGTCGCCYTTGGTCCTCAAGACTCCATYGTCYACCCAAAACTTTCGGGACTTCCCTTTCTTCACCAAATCCACCAGACACTGAGCTGTGGAATCMKTCTTCATCAGYTCGCGTACTTGGTCCARTAACTGAGTAGAAATCCTACTCGACGTAAGCGCTGCCACCRCCTRYGTTTCCGTTAAGTCTGCCCGACGACTGAGTGCATCTGCCACCTGGTTACTAGARCCGGCAYGGTACTCCAGTACAAAATTAAATTCCGAAAGTAATTCTTGCCAACGTGCCTGTTTTCCATTCAACTTCTGCTGCGTCAAGAAGTGGCTGACCGCCGTATTATCTGTTTTCACAACAAAAGGTAAAMCCAATAAGTAATGTCTCCAYTGTCGCAGRCAGTGTACAACTGCYAGYAACTCCTTTTCGTGCGCTGGGTAGCGCCTCTCCACGTCTTTTAGCTTCCGACTTTCAAAAGCGACTGGRTGCCCTTCTTGGATCAACACYCCTCCAAGGGCAAAATCGGATGCATCCGTCTCCACCATAAAAGGTTTCGACATGTCTGGTAGGGCTAACACCGGGTCGGTGGTGATAGCCTGCTTCAACTTCTCAAAAGAACCTTGGCATTGGGGCGACCAATTCCAAGTCTCCGTCTTCTTTGTCAAATCCTTCAGAGGTTTTGCTATTTCTGAGTATCCCTTCACAAATTTCCTGTAATAATTGGCCAGTCCAAGGAACGACCTCACTTCATGAACATTAACCGGCGGTTTCCACTCGTCGATAGCCCGAATCTTGGCAGGGTCCATTCGGATTCTACCCCGTTCAATGATGTGCCCCAAGAAACTGATGTTCTCCTGGGCAAAACAACACTTCGAAGGCTTCGCGTACAACTGATGCTCCCTAAGTCTTGTGAGGACCTTGCGGAGGTGCACTAGGTGATCCGCTAAGGTTTCACTGTAAATGACAATGTCGTCCAAGTACACCATTACGAACTCATCCAAAAAACCGTGGAGTACTTGATTCATGAGGGTGCAGAAAGTAGCTGGAGCGTTCGTCAACCCGAAAGGCATAACTAAAAACTCATAGGCTCCATATCGTGTCACGACCGTTGTCTTCGCTTCATCTCCTTCTTTTATCCGAACTTGCCAATACCCAGACCTTAGATCAATTTTGGTGAAGAACTTCGCTTGACTGAGCCGATCGAAACAGTCTGCGACGAGCGGAATAGGATATTTGTTCTTCACTGTGAGCTTATTCAGAGCTCGATAATCACAGCAAAACCGAAGGGACCCATCTGACTTCTTTTGGAACAAGACAGGAGCTCCGTAAGGCGACTTCGCCGGCCGAATGATTCCACATTCGAGCATCTCCCTCAACTGCTTCCTAAGCTCCACGAGCTCAGGTTGT
>BMAC01000468.1:464025-493337 GCA_014905375.1 Phtheirospermum japonicum
CACCTCTACCAGCCTTTCCTCAACCATGTTTATTCGTTGGTTCCCATTGGGAGCGCGAACTAGGTTCGCCGTCTCACTTGATTCCGACATTCTACCTCGGTCCGATGGATCAGGCCGAGGCTCTGATACCACCTGTCACGGGGCGCTTGTAGTGTATGTGCTAAAGAGCGCACCGTGCGGCTAGTAGTCGATTACACTAACTACGTCCGCCTTAACTTGCTTGAATGCTTGGGCTGTGCGACGCACTCACGCCAGGGGCGCTTTAGTGGCACAACAAATTTTGAAAGAAAGATTCGACTTTTATTAATCACGGAAGCAAATTACAATATGCCAGCAGATTACAGATATCGTTGATGGAGAGGGGGACGCTCCAGAGCAAAGCTTCTTCTTCTTAACAATTCATTCGTAGACCCTATTCCCCCTATAATAGGCTTAACAAAATAAAGCAAAGTAAACTGACTAGACATTCGAAGGGTTGTGGAAGCCCACCCCTTGCTACCGTAGTAGCGACAAAGAAAATATGTACATTACATCCGAAAGTAAAACACCTACACTAAGGACTCTAACTTGGTGTGCGTTGAAGCTCGGTCTTCCTTGTGCGGTTTCGGTCGACGGCCCGCTGAAGTGGCTGCGGGCCAAGCAATCACGGGCTTTGAAGGGGCATCCCGTGACACCATCACTCAAATTAATTCACTAATCACAAAATATTTTCATTAGCCTTTGGGATCCATGATTGGCTCACAGACTAGCCTTATGTTATTATATTAGGAGGGATGATTAGTAATCGGAGGGGAGGAGTGCGACTGAGAATCATGGATTCACCTAATTTCATTCGCGGGCCTAGAAGATATGGGTAGTTTTGAATCTTTAATGCCAAACAATAAATTATACGAGATTGAAGGAATGTATCTGGTTATATCTTACCTTATCTATGTTCCCAAATAAGGTTAGAGATAGTAGTGTGTTTTTCTTAAAAGGAGGTAACTATAAATTCCTTTTATTATTTTAGTGCCGAAACAAATACACACATGGAAAAAAAGAAAAAGTTAGTTGCATTCTAATTATATGATCTGTTTGATTTCTTTGTTTGCAATTTACATAATATATGTGTGTTCGGTGAAGTTTCTACCGGCCTTCCACATCAAAGTCCAGGAATCCTTCGACATGCTAAAGGACATTATAAATTGGTGAAGGGGTTTTGTTCACCCCAAAATATGATACTGCCTGAAACCTAGATTTCTTCCTGACCTGCACCACAAACACAAGTTAGAAAGGACCACCGGTGGTTTTCCGGTGGAAACCTCTCCGATACTTAAGTCAGAAAGCGTATGAGGTGTTTTTCCAGGAAGTAAAGAAGGAATGCACCAAAGAATGACATACCTCCCTCAGCCTTGGGGCTGAGATATTTATAGTTGTTCCCAGTGGGGACCCTTTCCGGGATCCTGGGAACAAGGGCCGCGAATCAAGGGCCGTTGAGGCAACAATTCTTGACAAGTGGTCCCACTTGTCTTCCTCAAAGGGGGTCATAGGACCAGGTCTTCCTTGGGCCGCTTTTCCTTCAATTCTGTCCACCTCGGGACGATCATGTTTCTTAGGAGGAGTTAGGTCAGACTTTACCCAGGCCTGGGCTGTCTCGATCTCCTTTTTATTATCCCAGGTCAGGTCTACAGTCCTGGCTTATCCTGAACTGATCTTCTAATGACTTTCCCAAGGATCTCTTCTAGATACCAGCTCAGCGTAATTTTCTTTATAGAGGAGATCAGTTCTTGCTTTGAGAGGAAGATCTGACCAAAAGCACTGGTCACTCTGATCCGACCGTGCTTATCTAGCGGTTTCCCAAATCAGGTCTACCCACACCAGGTCCGACCTATTCCTGTCACATCAACTCCTCCCCCCAAATTAGTGAGGGTAGAGCTGTAAGAGCTTCATGGTTATCTTAGTATAGGATGGTCCCACCTCCTTTAGTGCTTCTCGTACCAATGCGAATCCCGAAAAATTCGCCTGACAACCAGGCCTAATTATTGGCATTAGCGGAGTCGGCCCACATTCCCAAACGGTATCCATTCCCACGTCTCCTCAAATACTGACAAGTTCGTGGCACATGTCCTACCCCAGGACGATTGGCTTTCCAGCTCATTACCTAGGGTACTGTCCACATTAAATGCGGGGATCCCATCAAATCCCGCCTTTCTCGATTCCCATTTTTTAAATTTATCCACTTGCCTTTTTGTCCCTCCACGTCTCTTTTTCCCTTCACTTTTCGAATTCTATTTTCACAACTTCTCGAATTCTCCCTTTTTCCTCTCCAGCATTCCGGCGAGTTCCTCCATTTCAAATTTTCTTCCTCCAACCTCGATTTGTTCCGTAACCAGGTACTTCCTTATTTCTTCTCACATACTTTAATTATGTCGACTTCTTCATCTTCTAATTCGGATGTGGGGACCTCGTCGGAGCATCCGGCGAATTCCACTTCCTGCGTAGATTTATCATTGTCTGAGTCGCCCCCGACGGCTCCTCCGGCAGAGGTCCTGCCGGCTTTCCCTTACTTTCCCGGTGACAATGTCTCCTCGATAGTGAGTAACCAAACTCTCAAGGAGATACGCACTACCTGCGACATTTACGATCATTCACTTTTACCAGTCCGGCACCGGACGAGAGGGCTTCATCGCCTCCCCCTCACCATCTAACTTTCTACGTGGACCAATTCCACGCCGGCCTGAGTTTACCCGTTCATCCCTTCATTCTAGCCGTTTCCCGGATGTACCAGATTCTGGTATACCAGTTCCTGCCCAATGCCTTCCGGGTTATGGCGGGCTTTCACCTGGCAGCCCAATATTCCGGGATAACTCCTACAGCCCAACTTTTCTACTCCCTATTCCTAGCTAAAAGCGCTTCTGGATTTTTCTATCTTTCCGCCAGATCAGATGTGCACTTCTTAACAGGTCTTCCTACTTCTCACAAGGCCTGGAGAAAGAAGTTCTTTTATGTTCAATGTTCCGGAGATTGGGGCTTCTCTACTGCTCCGATTAACATGTTGCCTCCACAAGAACCATTAACCCGTGGTGAGAGACCGCCACACATAGCCGAGAAAATCAACCTCCTTAACGCTATACCTCTGGACATATCCTCAGTCCTTAAACCTGACCTTTTATCCTTTTTTATCTCTCAAAAATAGAGCGGACCTGTGCCTCCTCACATTGGTATAATCCAGCACTGTCTGTTCACCTCTTTTTGTCAGTTGTCGATATTTATCATTTATAACTCCATATATTTTTTTTCTTATTTCAGTAAATATGTTGCAAGAACGTCAGGCTGCCAAAGCGAAGAAAACTGCAGGAGGGGGTCAGAAAAGTCCCCTGGGAGAATCCTCTCGAGCTTCTTCTACCTCGGCAGAGGTTACCTTAGTGGCACCTCTGCAAAACCAGTCCTCAGAGCAAAACCAGGCAGTTCCCTCCAATATCACTCCTCCTGGGACAGTGAGGAGGAATCCGGAGCTGGCAAGGAGAGCTGCACCCGAGCCGGCAGCTCCAGTTCAGATAGTCTTGTCCTCAGAAAGTCCTGAGGAGGATTAACAGCTACAGCGAAGGAAAAGGAGGCGAGCCGAGCCTGAGGCCATCCCTAAGGCAGTCAACCAGGTTCCTCCATACCCCAATCAGGCCTTTTTCAACAGGTCGGTCATGAACTGTCCTAGAGAAGTGTCCAGGCAGTTCATGATGGGACTAGCTCCCACAGCCGACCATCGTACCGTTGATAATATGTCCGACCCAGATCTGGTGGAGTCTTACTTCCAGGCGGAGGCACAGGTGAGGCATTCACCACTCGTCGTACCTTTTCGAAATTTCTCACTCATATTATTATTATTATTTATTATTATTATTTATTTATTTATTTTTTCTTTAGGCGGTGGTACTCAGGGCTTCTTTGCTAGCCCAGGCACGTGGCTCTCTGCTACAAGCAGATTTGAAGAGGGAAGTTGAAATCCTGAAAAAGTAGAAACATGACTTACTGGCTAAGAATCACGGCCTCAGCGGGGATATGGAGCTGCTCAAAGCAGAGCTAGCAGGGTCCAAAGCTGCACTGCATGAGTCGCAAGAATCTGAAGGCAGGCAGCGGGCACAGGCCATCCTCCTGGAGGAAGAGGTTAAAGAGCTCAAGGACAAGGCCAGGAAAGCAAGATCTGAGGGCGAGGCCGACGGAGAAGTCAAGGGCCGCACTGAAGGACGGGCAGAGGGGAGGCTAGAGTTTCTTAACTCCGACGAAGGGTCGCGCCTGATCGAGCTAACCCGGGAGACCACACGCCGATCCTTCCTGGGGTCGGTGGAGCTGTATGATCTCCTAGTCCCTGAGGCCGAGGTCTTCTTTGGTCTAGGAGTGGATGCTCATGCCAAGTGGGTAGCTGAAAACCCCACTTTGCCCTTCGACCGCTCTACTTTCATTATAGGTGCTTCTGAGCCCACCTCCTTCACCTACGTTGCTGAGGATGATCGCCTGCACTTGCTGGACTCTGCTGCCTTTGCTGATCATATCCGCCAGACCTTCTACTCTTCCACTTCAGCTTCTTCTCCCCCCCAGAACAATCATTGGCAATGGTGGTGGCCAACTCTCCAACCTTTGCCAACCTGGGTGATCTGCAAGAGTCCACTCAATTCGCAAAGGATTTTACTGAGGTTGCCCAGGCTGAGGAGCAGGCGTGAGGAAGAGCTGGGATCAGCTGACCTGAGGTGTAGCTCGGGATGCCTAGATGGCCTTGTATGTTTTTTCATGATATTGTTTTTCAAACAGATCTTGTAGGGTTTGGCCTGTGTGGCCGATCTGTTTTATTAAATGTCAAGCTCTTGTACTGGATGATTACTAATAATAAATACTTTTTTCTCGTAGCAACTCTTGGTATTATAGGGTTTCCTTAACTCCCAGAAACCGTAGTGATTTTTATTCTCTAGCACGTGCCTTTTCTTGCTTTAAATATACGCATGTACACTTCATTTTTCCCTTAACTTTCTGCAATGGCATCTTCTCCTCTTCTTCAAGAACTCGACACTGTAAAAAGAAAGAACATCTCTCTAGTGGTTGAGAATTTCAAACTCTCTAATAAACCTGACTTGCTCCGAGAAAAGACCAACTATTTCCATCGTCTTCTGGAAAGGAAGAGACAAAAGAAGCGTCATTACAAGCGGGAATGGGTTGAACTCCGTCAACTGAACCGCCAACTGAAAGAAGAAAAGGCTGATTTGGTAGAATCAGTGAGTCGATTAACTATCGCCGCCGTTGAAGCACAAGCTTTGTCTGAGCGTGCCGATAAATATCGTCAGCGCTACCATGAGATGGAGCGCGAGCTGTGGCGTGTTCGTCGGGCTCTGGCTGCTGATCGGAGATCTTCTCAGGGATGAGCTCCTGTATCTTTCTTTTTTTTGTTTCCTGCATTTTATGTAATCAGAATTGCCAGCCTTCCTAGAAGGCGTGTGCAATCTGCTCTTGTATTTTCCCAGGTTTTGATGAATGAAAGTATGTTTCATTTGAATTTCTGCTCATGCAATCATAAAAATAAGGCTTTAAATAGCAACCAATCTTGGTTTTTTGTCTTTCATACACAATTTTCTCTTTTGCCAGAATATCCTGGTGAACTTAAGAGTTTGCTTGAAAAATTATCCTTTTAATCGATCTTTTCTATTCAAAATACGCGGACGGTGTTTTTGGACTTACCTTCTAAGGTCCCTGATATAAACCGTGTCTTGCTTGAGGGTGGTTCGACCAGGGTAGGCCTTTCACAAGCTTTGGGCTGACCATCAGGTCAGGCATTTAACGCAGGTCGTCCAAACATACCTGTTTAGGAAAATTAGGATATTCAATGGGTGACCACCCTAAATCAGTCTTGGTGCTTTTGGCCATCAGGTCAGGAAATAAGGGTATCTGTTCTTTGAATAAATCTGGTTTTGAATTGCTAGTCGGGTCAAGGAATCCTGGGGCAGCCGCCCGTAGCCAATCCTGGCCTGATCTGAATCAGTTTAGGAATCGAGGGCATCCGCCCTTATCCAATCCTGGATTAAACTGACAATCAGGTCAGGCAAAATCGAGGGCATCCACCCCTAGCCAATCCTGGCTTGAACTGACAATCAGGTCAAGCAAAATCAAGGGCATCCGCCCTTAGCCAATCCTGGCTTAAACTAACAATCAGGTCAGGCAAAATCGAGGGCATCCGCCCTTAGCCAATCCTGGCTTGAACTGACAATCAGGTCAGGCAAAATCGAGGGCATCTGCTCTTAGCCAATCCTGGCTTGAACTGACAATCAGGTCAGGCAAAATCGAGGGCATCCGCCCTTAGCCAATCCTGGCTTGAACTGACAATCAGTTCAGGCAAAATCGAGGGCATCCGCCCTTAGCTAATCCTGGCTTAAACTGACAATCAGGTCAGGCAAAATTGAGGGCATCCGCCCTTAGCCAATCCTGGCTTGAACTGACAATCAAGTCAGGAAAAATCGAGGGCATCCGCCCTTAGCCAATCTTGGCTTGAACTGACAATCAGGTCAGGCAAAATAAAGGGCATCCGCCCTTAGCCAATCCTGGCTTGAACTGGCAATCAGGTCAGGCAAAATCGAGGGCATCCGCCCTTAGCCAATCCTGGATTAAACTAATAATCAGGTCAGGTAAAATCGAGGGCATCCGCCCTTAGCCAATCCTGGTTTGAACTGACAATCAAGTCAGGCAAAATCGAGGGCATCCGCCCTTAGGCAATCCTGGCTTAATTATGTACTTAAAACTGATGAACGAGAATAACCTGCATTTTTATTCAATAAGACAAGTAAGCATAAAAAAATTACAACTATGCATAAAATTTTCGTAAATTAGTAATATTCCAAATGCGGGGGATCTCGGTTCTATCCAGCTCTTCTAATTTATAAGCGCCTCCTGCTAAGATTTGGGTGACTCGGAGCGGTCCTTGCCACGCGGCGTCTAATTTTCCTTTTGCCTTTCCTAAATCAGCTCTTCTCAGAACCAGATCTCCCACTTGGAACTGCCTTTGGACCACATATTTATCGTAAGCTGCTTTTATTCGCCCTTTGATGTGTGCCATTCTGACAGCAGCTCTATCTCTTTTCTCCTCCACCAAGTCCAAAGCATCTTGTATTAGCAGCTCATTCTGTTCTTCGACAAAATTCTGAACTCGATGAGTCTCCATGCTGATCTCAGCAGACACCACAACATCCATACCATACACTAGGCTGAAAGGCGTTTCCCCTGTGCTTTCCTTGGGATTAGTTCTGTATGCCCATAAGATTGAATTCAGCTCATCCACCCATCTGCCTCCAGCTCTTTCCAGACGCGTCTTGATCCCGTGCACCAATATGCGATTGGTGACTTCCACTTGACCATTGGCCCGGGGATGGTAGACGGATGTGAAGTGTTGGTCAATTTTCATCTTTGCACACCAAGTTCTAGTTTTAGCACCCATGCACTGGGTGCCATTGTCGGAAACCAGAATTCTGGGTACACCAAATCTACAGACAACATTTTTCCATAAGAACTTCATGACCGCGTCCTCTGTAATTCTTGCCAAGGCCTCGGCTTCCACCCATTTACTAAAATAATCAATCACTACTATCAGGAATTTCTTTTGGTCAGGAGCCATGGGAAAAGGACCGACTAAATCAATGCCCCACTTGGCAAATGGGCAAGGAGAGCTCATCTTCATGAACTCTTCCGCGGGTTTGTGTATCAACAATGAGTTCTTCTGGCACTTCTCAAAAGTACGCACAAAATTTTCTGCTTCCTTTCGTAGTTGTGGCCAGAAATATCCCGCTCGCAAGATCTTACTTGAGAGAGCTCTGGCACCCATATGGTTGCCGCAACATCCCTCGTGGATTTCCCTAAGGACCAAGGTTCCTTCTTCCTGACCCAGGCATCTTAGAAGGGGCTGTCCAAAACCTCTTCAAAATAGCTTTCCTTTGACTAAACAGAATCTGGCAGCCCTGGTCTGCACCTCTACCGATTCCTTCTTATCTTCTGGCAAGACTCCTCTCTCTAAGTATGCTTTTATGGGAGAGCGCCAGTCCGCACCTTCAATCACTGAGCACACCTTCTCTTTCCCGAATTCTGCATCTGCTTTCAGCAGAGTAATCACCCTCTCGCGGCAGTCCGTAGCTGAGCTAGCTATCTTCACTAGATAATCAGCTCTTCCATTCTCTTCTCTAGGGATTTGCAGGACTTTTAAAGATTTCATATCCCTAGCGAGATCTCTGAACTTGGCCAAATATCTCTGCATGCTCTCTTCCCTTATCTCAAATTCTCCACTTATCTGTTTACAGACGAGTTGGGAATCCACCCTAGCACAAGCCAGTTCTGCCCCCAAGTCTCGCGCCATCTGAACTCCTCTCAGGAGGGCCTCATACTCTGCCGCATTACTGGATAGGGCGTAATTCAGGCGCACTGCATACTCAGTGGCTACACCTACTGGGTCAATCAGGACTATTCCTGCCCCGCAGCCCTGATTTCCAACAGAGCCGTCATTAAAAATTGTCCATTCCTGCCTTTCCTCGGAAGAGCTGGTCATTTCTTACATGAAATCAGCCAAGGCCTGGGCCTTAATGGCTGTCATAGTCTCGAATGCAATGCCGAACTCACTGAGCTCGATTATCCACCTGACCAGTCTTCCTGACGCCTCTAGCTTATCCATTACAGCTCTCAACGGCAGGTTGGTTTGCACAACGATGTCATGGGACAAAAAGTATAAACGCAGCTTACGATCTGTTCCCACTAAGGCCAGCATCGCTTTCTCAACTTCAACATACCTTGTCTCGGCGTCGTGCAAGACCTTGCTCCAGAAATAGACTGGTCTCTGTACTTTACCTTCTTCTTTAATCAAGACAGAGCTAACTGCTTGCTGTCCTACAGATAAGTACAAGACTAGGGGCTCTCCCTGGATAGGCTTCGTGAGCAAGGTCATGCTAGACAAGTGCTCCTTCAACTTTTTAAATGCTTCCTCACACTCACTAGTCCATTCAAATCGAACCTTCTTACGCAATGCTTGAAAAAACGGCAGGCTCTTCTCTGCCGAGCGCGAAACAAATCGGCTCAAGGCATTGATGCGACCTGCTAAACATTGCATTTCTCCAACTCTTCTAGGCGCCTACATCTCCGTGATTGCCCTCACCTTCTCTGGACTGGCCTCAATGCCTTTTTCTGTCACCATGTATCCTAAAAATTTTCCAGCTCTAACCCCAAACACACATTTCTTGGGATTGAGCTTCATTCTATACTCCCTCAAAGTGGCGAATGTTTCTCTCAAGTCTTTCACATGAGAGGTGGCCTTAACACTTTTGACCAACATATCATCCACGTACACCTCCATGTTCTGCCCTAACTACTCCTTGAACATTTTATCCACCAGCCTCTGATACGTGGCCCCTGCGTTTTTGAGCCCGAATGGCATGACCACGTAACAGTATGTTCCCTTTGGAGTGATGAAACTGACTCGTTTCCAGTCCTCCTTCGCAAGCCTGATCTGATGATAACCTTGTGAAGCATCCATCATGCTCAGGAGTTCGCAACCAGAAGTAGAGTCGACCAGTTGGTCAATCCTTGGGAGTGGGTAGTGGTCCTTTGGGAAGGCGCGGTTGAGATCACGAAAATCAATGCACATTCGCCAATCTTCTTGAGTTTTGGGAACAAGTACGGCATTGGAGAGCCATTCTGGGAATTGTATCTCCTGGATATGCTTGGCTCTTAGCAATTTCTCCACCTCGGCCTCAATGATTGCCTCCTTCTCAGGCCCAAAATTACGTTTCTTCTGGTTTACCAGCTTCATGTCTGGGCTAATGTTAAGGTGATGCTCCGTCACCTCTGGGTCAATCCCCACCAGGTCTTGGGGAGACCAGGCAAACACATCGGCACTGCCTCTCAATAGCGCAACTAGCTCTGTCAGTACCTCGGGACTAAGAGTCGTTCCTACACGGAGGACTCGACTATCGTCCCCTGGGATTACTTCGACAAACATTAACCCTTCCTCTCTCCTAACCAGATCTGGCATCGGTCACTCCACCCGAGCTTTCTTGCTCTGTCTCTCCTCTTCGGTATTCCTCTGGATACATTCGACATAAGTCTGACGTGATGCGTATTGGTCACCTCTAACCTCTCCCGTTCCGTCTTCCGCCGGGAATTTCATTTTCATATGGAAAACCGATATGACGGCCTGGAACTGGCTCAAGGATGGCTGGCCCAACATTACATTATAAGAGGATGGTGCGTCCACTACTAGAAAACGCACCATTCTGGTTACCCTATACGGTTCCTCACCTAATGTCACGAGGAGCCTGACCGCTCCTAAAGGCTTTAGGGCTCCCCCTGCAAACCCAACCAAGGAGGTAGTAACCTCTTCCAGCTCAACATCCAGCTTAAATTTTAGAAAACAGTCATAAAACAAAATGTCGGTAGAACTTCCAGTTACCACAAAAATTCATCGTACGTTATAATTGGAGATGGTAGCCATTATAACTAAAGCATCCATGTGAGGGGCAAGAATGCCATCACCATCTTCTGACCCGAAACAAATATTCAGGGCGGACGCCATTTGTCCCACTTCGCACGATTTCCGAACTAAATCCCTTGCAGCTCTAACGTAGCTATGCTGCGTCCGCTTAGAATGCTCTTCCAACTCTCCACCAATAATCATCTGGATTTCTCCATGGATGACCTGGGCCTGATCAGTCCGTCTTCCTTCAGAACGACCCCTATCCTAGTCTCTCTTACCCTGCTGAGACCGGTCATAGCCACTGCGACCAGATCTGACTTCCTCCTTCCTCCTTCCTCATGCGAACATATTACTTCAAGTGCCCTGCCTGAACCAATCTCTCCAGTTAGTCTTTCAAATGAGTGCATTGGTCAGTATCATGTCCATATTCATTATGGAAGCGGCAGAATCGGTCAGACCTTTCTTTCCTGGGTTTCTGCGAGTAGGTCTTAGGCCACTTCAGCTCTGGATGCCTTTCTATAGCTTGTAGAATCTCACCCTGTGGCATTGCCAGGGGGTGTACCTATCAAAACGAGGTCTCCCTCCAGACAAATCTATCCTGGGTTTCTTCACTGCTGCCTTGTCTTCTCTGTCGTATCTTTCTTGTTTCCTTTCTCCCTCGTCCTTGATTTTCAAAGCCTCCTCCAAGTGAATATACTTCTCAGCTCTCTCCAAGAGCTCCCCAAACTTCAAAGCCGATTTCACAACTAGCGAATGGAAAAACTCACCTCTCTGAAGGCCTTGCGCCAGAGCGTTCACCAAAAGCTCTTCCGATGAAGATAGGACTTCAAGTTTTGCAGTAGTGAAACGATTGATATAAGCACATAGACTCTCACCTTCCTTCTGCTTTAAGCTAAACAGCTCAAGCGGCATCTTCTGGTATTTCCTGCAGCTCGTAAACTGGTGTAGAAATGCTGAGCTGAATTCGTCAAAGTTGCTGATAGATCACGGTGGCAATTGGCTAAACCACAGCTGGGCTGACTTAGTGAAGGTCATCGGGAAGACCCGGCATCTGAAAATTTATGCACACCTGCCGCGATCTCAAATCTGCTCAGATGGTCCCACGGATCCGTAGTCCCACTGTACTCAAAGCCCAGAGAACGGTATGAGGCCGGCACATCGTTGCGCATGACCTCTTCCGTAAATGGAGTGCCTCGCCGTGTCGGCAACGTGCTTGTGCTCGCCATCTTCCTCTTAAACTCCTGCACTTCTTTCTGCAGGCTCTGCATCTGCTCAGCCAGACCTGGATTGGTCTGGCTTGAGGTTTCGCTATCGGATGTAGAGAAATGCTCTTCTCTATCTTGAAAAGGAGTTCGATCCACACGCTGGCCGCGCAGTGGCTCTGTCTCTGTCACCGGGGCAGTTCGTGTCGGCGGTGCATTGGACGGCGGTCAAAATCTCTGCAAACTTCTTCTCCACCACTGTCTCCACGGCTTTGCCGATGAGCTCAGAAAGCTGCCTGAGGAGGACGTCATTGAACAACCCACCAGCGGCAGGCGTTGATCCGCCGGAGGGGGGCGGCACGGTGCCTGATCCTACTACCACTGACGGCTCTGCCCCCTCGGGCCTCGCCGTGGACATTTCTGCTGATCGCGGCATACCCCACGGCGCAACGGAGCTGGGAGTTCCGCCGAGCTCTCCCACCAAGTTTCGTCGTAAACCGTCTGAAGCCATAGAAAAAACCCTCACGTCTTAGCTTGATCGACTTCCCATAGACGACGCCAATTGTTTCACCCCAAAATATGATACTGCCTGAAACCTAGATTTCTTCATGACCTGCACCACAAACACAAGTTAGAAAGGACCACCGGTGGTTTTCCGGTGGAAACCTCTCCGATGCTTAAGTCAGAAAGCGTATGAGGTGTTTTTCCAGGAATTAAAGAAGGAATGCACCAAAGAATGACATACCTCCCTCAGCCTTGGGGCTGAGATATTTATAGTTATTCCCAGTGGGGACCCTTTCCGGGATCCTGGGACAAGGGCCGCGAATCAGGGGCCATTGAGGTAACAAATCCTGACAAGTGGTCCCACTTGTCTTCCTCAAAGGGGGTCAGGAGACCAGGTCTTCCTTGGGCCTGCTTTTCCTTCAATTATGTCCACCTCGGGACGATCGTGTTTCTTAGGAGGAGTCAGGTCAAACTTTACCCAGGCATGGGCTGTCTCGATCTCCTTTTTATTATCACAGGTCAGGTCTACAGTCTTGGCTTATCCTGAACTGATCTTCTAATGACTTTCCCAGGGATCTCTTCTAGATATCAGCTCAGTGTAATTTTCTTTATAGAGGAGATCAGTTCTTTCTTTGAGAGGAAGATCTGACCGAAAGCACTGGTCACTCTGATCCGACCGTGTTTATCTAGCGGTTTCCCAAATCAGGTCTACCCACACCAGGTCCGCCCTATTCCTGTCGCATCAGGTTTTAATGTGGACAAGTCACTAGACAGAGACTATTAAGGGACGGCTTGGAAAAGTTCATCTTCATGGACGGGCACAACGTGAAGGGGCACCCGGTATGTCACAGTGTGTATGGAGAGTTTGAGAACAATAAATTGTACGCTAAGACATTTTGGGGTAATAAAAAAGAAAGAGTTTTTTGAGGTTGAGGAATCAGTTATTAGAGAGATATGTTTAGGGTTTTGATTTTAGTCTGCGTGGGATCAGTTATATGTTTTAAGTTAGTGATCTGAAATCTCTTCTTAGAGAGGAAAGATAGAACTTTGAGATGTTCCTTGCAAATTATTCGCAAAAATTATTATGAGTTTGTTACGAAGCAGGTTTTCATCAACACGCCATGGTGGAATTAATATAGGGTGATCAGTCCATTATTGAGAGAACAGACCAAAAGCAAGACCGTATTGACATCGACGAGCATGACCCTTGTGAGGTGTGTAAATTAAGTTTCCTCTCCCTTATAAACCCCCTAGGTATTTTAATTATAATTTGATGATAGGGCAAAAGACAAAAAAACTCAAAGTTCAGATGGTTTAATGTTTTTTTTATCTACATAAAATTATAAACTTCATAAGGTTATACTAATTATATGAATAAATTATGCATTTTAAAATATTTATGAAGAACGTGCAACAAATGCATGTGCATTTTAGAAATCCTATGAATCACGTATGAAAAATGTGCTTTTTAATTAATTTATGAATCATGTGCAAAAATATACTTTTTAAGTGTTTAATTAGTTAAATTTTATCTCTGTATAATTAAGTCGTCAAATAGTCATGTTTTCTAATCATTGATGTCGGTATACTTTGCCTACTTTAAAAGAAAGTCTAACGACATATTATTGGTGAATATATATGGAGTCGCAGTAGAGGCGTTGTACATTGGGATGCACATCTACTATGCAGTAGGAGAGATACGTGTGAGCTTCTTTTAAGGAGTCCATTTAATTATATTTATTTTGTTCAAACATAAACTCAATCACTAAACCCCCTCTCATTTCTCCCTTAGATACATTATCATAGATTAGAAGATGGCAGGTGATAAAATTGGCTTAACAATTCTACTTGAAGCCATCTCAAAGCCACCAGTGTCCATGACTAAGAAACCCCAAATACTATCGGAATCTATTTCTAAACTGGGTGACCCGATTGACTCACCACCCCCACAAACACGAGGAATCTACCTCAGCAAAATAATATTTTTCAATTTTTCTTGTTCTCAATTCTTGAATTCTCCTATATGGAGTTTAAATTGGAAGTGGATGTTATTATTGGATGTTTTATGAATTATATTATTATAATGTTTAAATGGTTTCCTCACTAGAGTTTATTGGAAGATCAGGAGAATCTGGTGGTCTATTTTTTGTTTTTTGTTGGTTGCTTGCTTTTCTTTTTCGTTGATTATGCTTAATGACTACTTTGGTGGTTCAGTGGGATAGTTTTTTGGGCGGCTGTTGGGTGTCTGTTTTTTAATCTTTTTGGTTGTTTTGATGTTAAAACCATTGGGTTTATGTGTATGGTGTATTTAGGGTATTGTACTGGCCAAACTCTCTAGAATTATTTGTAGTGCCTAGATAGGTTGTTTTTGTATTATAGGTCATTGTCTAACTTTTTTTTCAGTTGAACAAGTCTTCTTTTTTATTAAAAAAAAATATGCATTGTATTTTAATTATGACTTGAGTCGATGTATATTTGTCATTCTCTGTTTGAGAAATTCTAACCCAGGTCATAAACCCAATTACTAAACTCCCTCGATCTATTTTCTCCCTCTGATACAAAAGAGATGGCCAATATTCTACTAAAGGCCACTAGACAGCTACCGATGTCCATGAGTGAACTGGGCAACCCGATTGACTCACCCCCATAAACACGGGTTGAGGAGATAGTAGATATAGTTTTCGATCCCGAATCTAAAACCGTTTCAGCAATAAAAATAAATTATACAGTTTTTGAGCCCAAATCTGAAACAATTTTAGAAACTGATATAGTTTCCAAGCCCAAGTCAGACTAGTCTCTAGAGGAGGCCTCTTCCCTAATGGTGTCATTAACTTCTTTATGGCTACCACCTTCTGAGCGAAAAGCACCAATACAGTTAAAAGAGCTAGTTCAGGAAGATCTTAACACTAATGGTTTCTTAAGCAGAAACTCAGCTTCCAAAAATTTGTATCACCAAGAAATATCAATATGGGGTGTACCATTGTTGCGAGATGGTAGGAGCAATGTTGTGCTGGTGAAGTTTCTACAGACCCGCCATTTCAGAGCCCAGTGATTCTTCGACATGCTAAAGAACACTATAAACTGGTAAAGGGATGTTAACGTGGACGATGAAGACTTTTTAGGAGTCAGCTTGAAAAAGGTCATCTTCATGCATGGGCACGACAAGAAGGGGCACCCAATGCATTACAATGTGTGCGATGAGTTTGAGGACAAAGAACTATACGCTAAGACATTTGGGGATAAGGAGGATAGGAAGAGTTTTATGAGGTGGAGGATTCATCTATTGGAGAGGAGTAGAGGTTTGGATTTTAGTCAAGGTTGGAACAGTTGAATGTTTCAAGTTGGAGATTTGAAAAAGTCTTCTTGGTTAAGGAGGGAACTTCGAACATCTTCAAAATGAGCCCTACAAATAATTCGAAAGAATTATCCTGAGTTTATCAGTCACTTTTAAAGTGAGAAAATCAAAAGCAAGATTGTGTTGACGTTGACAGGCACTGTTCTATGTATATTAAGTTTCCTCTCCCATATCGGTTCCTCAGGTATTTTAATTATAATTTTTGATAGGGAAATGTACAAGAAAACTCAAAGTCTTGGGGGTTTAAATTATAAAGTTCATAAGGATATATGAATTGTATGCAACAAATGTGTATTTTGAGATTTTTTATGGAGAACGTGCAACAAACGCATATATTTTTTAAACATCATGTGAATCACGTGTAAAAATGTGCACTTTAAGAAATTTATGAATCATGTGCAATAAATGTGCTTTTTACCTATTTAACTAGTTACATTTTAAGAACTGTATAATCAAATCATCAAATAGTCATGTTTTTCTTGTCATTGATGTGGATATACTTTGCCTACATAAAGTCGAAGTCCACTGACATTTTATTAACGAATATAGTCATAGTTGAGGCATTGTACAATAGGATGTACATATACTATATAATAGGAGAGACACTAGTGAGCTTATTTTAAGGCGTCTATCTAATTATATTTATCTTGTTTAGACATAAACCCAATCACTAACCCATTTCTCCTTCAGATACATAATCATAGATTAAAATATGGCAAATGAATTAACTACAATTACCCAACCGTTAAACCCCCTCCTTCACAATTCACTGTAGATATCAAATCATGTTTGAAAAATATATTATAATGTATTATTATATTACATTATTTAAATTTAAAAGGAGGAGGAGGAGTGGACATGATGTGACTGGAGAGAGATAATTGGGAGAAGCAATATTAGATAGAGATAGATATATAGTTAGATATTAGGTTTAGAAAATTGTTGGATGAATATTTGAAGTTAATTCTTAGAACAAACGAGTATATTCTAAATGCAAATCTGATTTTTTTTTAAATCTTAGTCCAAACATAGCCAGAAAGAATTGATGGTTAGTGGGATCAGTCCACATACCCTCCCTCTCTCCCATCATGTACTAAAAAGATGAACTTAGAGAAAAAGATCAAAATTTACCACTTGATATGAGAATCTTGGACTTGCGAAGTTCAACCATTTTGGCAAGGCACGCAATTGGAGCCATTACCAGGGTTGGCCCTGAGGGTGATCTACGTGGATGACGGCCTAGACACCTAATTTTGGGGGTCTCAAAATCATTATACAAGTGTGTATGTGTGTGCGTGTGTGTATGGGCGCGCACATACACACAAACGCACACACGCGTGCGTGCACACACACACACATATATAATATGTTTGTTGTATTTGTATTTTTTATTTAGAAAAATATTGTGCCAAACAAAATATGTTTGTGTTAAGAATATCTCATTTTTTGGAGTTGTGCAACTCTTATATACATTATTTGTTGGTTGTACAAAAGATGAAATAGTTTGAAAATCATGGTCATCACTTGACTTTAAAGTCATTTTCAGCAACACGATGAGAAAGTTATGTTAATAACATTAGAACTATAATAACTCAGTGTAATGAGATAAATGAAGCTCTATTTGAATTATCAAGAGTGTGAAGATGCAAAAGCTAGGAGTGAGGCTGAGTTTAAGTTTTTTTTGGGCAAAACTATATGTCATAATGTTTTGAATGACGTTAGTTTGATTAGCAAGAAATTACAATCTGAAGATATGAAAATTGATGTCGCAATAGGTATTTTGAAAATTTTAATTTCTTATTTTAAAAAATAGGGAGGAAGGTTTTCAATTAGCCATATTATTTCAATGAACTTGTATCTAAAACTGGAATTAGTCCTATTTCTCCTCAAAGGCGTAAAACTCGGGAGGAAGAAACGATTTGATGAAAATTGTCATAAAAAATTTCACTATTTCCTGGAGAGTGTTCTAGGATTTATTACTTTATTATTATAGTGATTCTTGTCAATATTGTTATTCATCCTTAAAAGATTTTTAAGAGTGGATTGAACTATTTGATGTTTTTGAACATATTATTGATTTTCTTTAAACTAGTATTGTACCCATGCGTTGCACGATAGATTTTTATTTTATTTATCTAAAATAAAAATAATTATTTTAAATGTATTAAAATAGTTAATAAGTAATTGTATATATGTATACTTAAGTTATATATATCTCTCTCTGTGTGTGTATCTTGGTAAGAACCATCACTGGTTCTCACACCAGAGATGGTTTTATCATAACTGCTCCCTATATATAAATCATTTAATATTATTTAAAGATCAAATAGTATTCAAACTGATATAACCTGATTCATAAAAAGATTGTTATTAGACGAAATGTACTTACAAATTATGAAAAAACTTCTTATACACAGCATTTGTAGTTTTGTTAATATGTTTATTCTCATCATCGTCGATCAATATTTTTAAACTCTTACGATTGGTCACTCTTGATATAAAAACATATAACTAACCATGACTGAAAATTGGCTTCTTCAGGAAAATTCCAACGTGAGAGAGAGAGATTGTCCTAGAATTTTGTTGATCATCATAGCATATGACACGATCAGAGGAAATTATCATCATTGAAACTTGAAAGACAAACTCGAATTGGATGGTGTGACAGTCATTCTAGGGATTAACAACAATTCACCTGCATTGCTTCCTTGAGAAATATTAGCCTATACATATGATCGTCAAGTTAACAATTAACATTACACAACACAAGGGAATGGTCGATATTTCTCAACAATATGAGTGAAATTCTAATTTTTAGTTTTATCTCATAGTCGGCAAACCATAACATTTAATGGTATTTAGAAACTCTGGTGAGAGGACGTTATACAATATGTCAATGTATGAATCAGATTTGAATGCATTATCAAAGCTAATATATATTTTATATTCTTAATTTATGACATCATATATTTATTAATCAAATCGACGACATCAAGTGTTGGGGAAAGAATAGCACGACCCTCAAAATAAGCGATGCATTCAGTAGTTTTTCCAAATTATGGTTATGTGCTCGCCACAATTGACATAACATGGTCACCGTCATCTTTCAATAATAGATAAACTGGGTTTTAATTTGAACAATGCCATCTTGTGGTCCTCCAACTATTACATCTCCTGTACTATTTATTGAGTTGAAAATTTTCTTTAACTTGACACATTGAGATTTGAATTGTGATTTTGCAGCACCACATTCTTGTTCTATTTCAAAACTATGTAATGAGTCCCTAAATGTAAAAATTTGATCACTGTGTGAACTATGTCTGGTCTAGTACTTTTTGGAATAATTGGCAAAATTTGATGAAAATCTCCACAAAGAATTATTATTTTGTTGCCAAATGGAAGCTGCGTATTAGATTTTTTTTGGGATCTCATCACGTTTTTCAATATTTTGTCTAGAGTTTTAAAATAATGGTTATGCATCATTGGGGTTTTATCCCAAATAATGAGATGCGCATCCACCATTAATTTTGCAAGTGGAGTAACAGTAATGATCTAAATCTTGGTGGATATTAAAAAACCCTAAATCTAGAATGCCCTGTTCTTCCTTTCGAAAGAGAAGAGAAGTTATGTCGTTAGATATTACACTAAGAACAATTCCACTATTAGATTTAACAGTTGTAGAAAGCGTCTTTTGTACACTAAGAACAATTCCACTATTAGATATTACACTAACACACACACAATCACACACACACACACACATATATATATATATATTGAAATGATCTTATTAATCTTTTTAAATATTAATTAGGGTATCCATCCTAATTATCTGAAGAAAACTCCTACATAATTATATAAAAAAACTAATTATCATTAATATTAAAAATTATTTATGAGATCAATTCAAATAAAAAAGTATTGAATCGTAATAATATTTGATAGATAACATATTGATAGCCAATAAAATAAATACTGAATTATGTTATCATTTTAATATAATTTAATTTAAAAAACTGATCTAATTATTTTTGAGAAAAAGTGACAAATTTGATATTATTGGATTCAAAATAAATAAAATAACAAAAACCTCACAATAAAACCAAAATACATAAAAGTGATTATATATATATGTATGTACATATGTGTGTGTGTGTGTATATGATCATGTTATTTTTAATATTAATTAGGGTATCTATCCTAATTACATTAAGTAGATTCCTATATAAATAAAAAAATAAAAATAATCATATGTGACTTTTTTCTCTCTTATATGGTTTTTTTTATTTATTTTTTATTATTTCACTGTCTAGCATGGATTGTAGGTCTACAATTTCATGTGAAGATAATTTTTTTCTCCGCACAATGAGCAAATGATAGTGTAAGTATTAATAAAATATATATATTATAATGATGTTGAAGCAATAAGTATGTAAAATATAAATGCATACCTAACAGGATGAATTCGATTTTGAACTTCAATCGAAATTAAGTATGATATGAATGCTTTCAAAATTACTGTGTTTAGCAATATTTCCTTTCAGAGGCGGCCTTCCCCTTTTTTATTTTCGAATTAGTTGATCTTTATCCAAATATATTTTAGTTGATGTCATAGTGTTCATTCCACTTAGTGTTTGGTTTGCACTTGTATTGTTTACGCTGTTTCTGAGATAACAACAATATACATTATTTTATGAGATCAATTCAAATAAAAAAGTGTTGAATCGTAATAATATTTTATAAACAACATGTTGATAGCCAATAAAAATAATATCAAATTATATAGTATTGTGGATTTTTGTATAATTTGATTAAATAAGTGATCAGGTTATTTTTTAGAAAACGTGACTAATTTGATATTGTTGGACTCGAAATGAAAAAACTAAAAAAACTCAAAATAACATATAAGTGATTATATACATATATATATATGTATATATACAATATTAACTCTTATTGTTTTTAATATTAATTAGAGTATCTATCCTAATTATGTTAAAACGATTTCTACATAATTAAAAGAGGAAACAAATCTTAGATGTATTTTTAATTAAGAAAAGAAACCAAATCATAATTAATATTAAATAAGGTATCTATCGTAATTATGTTAAGAAAATTTCTACGTAACTTAAAAAAAGAAAATAATCCTACATAGTATTTACGTGGTATTTTTTCTCTTTCCTACTCATCTTTTTCTCTCTCTCCAGAACTCTCTTTATATATATATAGATAGATAGATAGATAAATATAGATAGATAGATAGATAACAAGAAGTTGTTTCATGGAATGAGAATAGATTGTGTGAATATTGCGCTAAACTTGAAGATACTTTGAAACATAATGATATATTTGAAATTAATTTTCAGAATTGTAAGTGATACAAAAGTGTTTACCAATATAATAAATTTAAATGAATTGAATGTTGTTTTTTGATATTATTTTTTTTTGGTGTTATATAATTCGTAATATACTTACGAAAACTTTTTTTTTTTCATGGACGCTCAAGATCAGACCGGCCTAGCCAATACTCCACCTCAATTGTCGTTTTTGGTCACTAAATCAACATGTTCAACTAAATCACTTAATTAGGGGCTTTTTCTTAGTCGAAGCCCGGTTAAAGCATCAGATTTACTAGTTGTAAATTTTTCTCTTGTTTGTTTTTCTTTTCAAAAGCATCCTTTTATTTTACACTGCTTTATAGAATCTAAATTTATGTTTGTATAACATGATGAGATTTCATGTTCTTTTTCATGTTCCCATCTCCTATAACAACTTATGTTTATTATGAACACGGGTGTCCATTTAAATAATTGGAATAAAAATATTGGTATATGAAATTTCATTTCATGTTGTATTTGAGATCATCCGTTTTAAAATTATGTTAAAAGCATGTGTGGGCCTTACCAAATCCCCCTAATTCAGCAAGTTCATCTTTCTATTCAACAACATGGAACTGTCTCATCTATAAAATTTACCACATTAATTTTCAGCCATAAATCAAAGCTAAATTTTACGGGTTTATATGATATATTTTATACACATAAATCATTTATGATATGCTATTTTGGTACGTATGATTAGAGATTTTAATTCCGTTGTGGTTAATTAACAAATCGTAAATCCCGATTCGTGATCAATGGTCCGATTAATTGTTGATTATGATTAATGGTTAAAACTGAATCATGAACCAATTTCCATCGATTCAATTGAGTTCGTGAAAACGGCGATTCGGAACCGCAGTTTAAGATCAACGGTTGAACCGTAAAAAAAATAATGATGAACTAGTTCAAATTCGCCAGTGAAAACCAGTGGTTTAAAATCAACGCCCTGGATGATAGAGCCGTTGATCATCAACGGACAGAAAAAGTAGCTGCTGGAAAAAACCTGGCCGTTCGATTCCAACGACTACGTTTTCAATTTTTTTAATTTAATTTTACACCTATAAATACCCATCTCCAACACCAATGCTCACTCCAATTCTTCTTCTTCTTCTTCTTCTTCTCAAGTTTTAAGTTGTGAAAAAATACTATCAATATTTTTCTTCTCGTTTTTATAATATTCTTATGGCAAACTCTTCTCTTACTACTAAACTAATTGAGGTTGACGTCGAGGTCGAAAACCTTCGACTTTTACCATTGATTATGATTGCAACAAGATGATGTCATAAGAAATCAATGAATTATATAATGAAATCGGCTTCGATGAAGATTTACCCACCTCCGACGAATCTAAACCGCTCATCCATGTCAGTTTTGATGAAGATGGGGAAGAATGGGGTGTCAACCGTATTATGCTGTCACTAATACGGCTTAGTTTAGAATTGCTAAAAACTTTTGTCAACCTTCTATTGTTGGTAAGAAATTTCATGTTGGATGCATTTGTCATATTTTGAATTTATGTGTTCAAGATGGTTTATCTACTTTCAAAAATGAAATTTCTTCGATTAGGAGTGCGGTATTTCATATTGCAATAAATAATTCGATTGCATAAACATGGTAAAAACATTGCCGAAATAATGGTTTACATCCCAAAAAAATTATATTGATATGTCAAATAATTGGAACTCTACTTATAAATTACTAAATGATTCTTTTGAGTATAGAGGAGCATTGCGTTCTTTTGATTCTATAGGCCCACCATTTCAGAGTCCAGTGATCCTTAGACATGCTAAAGAACACTGTAAACTGAAAAAGGGATATTAACGTGGACGATGAAGACTTTTTAGGAGTCAGCTTGAAAAAGGTCATCTTCATGCATGGGCACGACAATAAGGCCGATGCGTTACAGTGTGTACGATGAGTTTGAGGACATTTCGTCTAATAATAATCATTTTTTGAACTAGGTTATATTATTATCAATACTATTCAATCTTTAAATAATATTTACATAATTTATATATAGGGAGCGGTTATGGTAAAAACCCTCTCTGGTGTGAAAACCAGTTATGGTTTATATGTGTGTGTGTATGTGTGTGTGTGTGTGTGTGTGTGTGTGTAGGGGTGGGTTCAAATGGGAACCATGTCATTATATGTGAACATGCGAACTAGTGCTTTTATTATATACCAGCAGTGCTTTTATTATACAATCACAGTGCTTTATTGATATTTTAGTTATATACACCAGCAATATTTTTATTATACAATCCTAATGCTTTTAATCAAATAAGAAAATAAACAAAAAATCTGATCCATCCATTTAATTAGATTAGGGGCCCATAATTGACCCTAGGTTCACATATAAGGATATGGTTCTCATTTGAACCTAATCCTATGTATGTATGTGTATATATATATATATATGTATGTATGTATGTATGTATGTATATATGTATGTATGTATGTATATAATTTAAGTATACATATATATAATTACTTATTTAAATAATTTTGAATACATTTAAAATAATTAATTTTATTTTAGATAAAATAGAATGAAGAATTATCCAGCAACGCATGGGTACAATACTATACTTTAAAAATGCTCTAATCTTCTAACTAACTCTATTGTCCATTTCTTAGAAGAATGATACATATTCCTCAAATAAACGACAGCTCGTGACATTTATTTCGTCATAAAGAATCTGATTTGTATTGATGGATTTTACTGCTTTTATAAATCGATTTACTTATGTATATTCATATTTATCTGTTGGTGCTAACCTATTCAGATCAGTGATGTTCCAACCGACAATATTATTGAATAGAAAAGCATTTTAAGATTTAGATCGGGTTGGGTTAATTGGGACCGACCGCAAGTCAGGTCCGGTTTTACAACTAAGTCGAAAGACTAGTGAATTGACGCCACTAATAAAGACTGGTCCAGAAATAGGGAACCGGCGAACCCGCTTCAACGGGATTTAATAAAAAAGAAAAGTATTTTCTTGTTTTTGTAAAAAGACAAAAGCAAAACTTGGGATAGATCATGTGATTTACACGCCCACACTAGGAGTGATCATCTATACTTTATAATTATAGATGGCCTGCAGGATTTAGGGGGTGTCATTTGTCACTATATCATTTGCCAATTTCGTTTTTTTTTTCTTTTCTCTTCATTGTTAGCAGCTAGTAGGTGCTCAGACAGAAAAGCAAAGAGAATCTCCAACTGTGTCAAACATGAGATGGTAAGAAAAAAGTGCATTGATATGTAATATGTAAATGATAAGGTAGTAAAGTCTACTCAAGTGAGGTGTTGGGACACAAAAGCTACTTGGTCGGGAATACTAAGGGTCGCCAAGTATATCTTGTCCAGCATCAGTATTTAACCTTGTAAAAATGGTTGGAATTGATCGACGTCTTCGCTGTTCAGAAGGCCGCGGGATAGGGATGGCGTGGCCGAGTTTGACGGTTCCTGGGAATGACGGTGCTTAGGTTTGGGAGAAGATGAAGTTCAGTGATCGGTGATCGTAACATCTTGATCAGCGGCAGAGAGGACGGTTGAGGTCAGGACCGACCATGGGTTTTCTGTCTTGCTTGCTTTGACCCGCATTGACTTTTTTGGGCATTTGCTTGCCTAATGGTGCACCGACTTCGACCTCTGGCTCAACCGCTTGGTTCATGGGTGCTTCTTTAGCCAAGGAAATATTTGGTTGAGGGCTAGCTGGGGCACCTTCAGAATCTGAGGAGCAGTTGAAAACAAACTTTTCTGCAGAACAAAGGAGTTGGTTAGAGAAATACGAGACCACGTTGCAGAAAAGAAAATTTAAAGGCTTAAAGAATATTTACATACCAAACTCTGACTGAGACATTGGAGAAAGAGGTCGGTGTTTTGCATGTAATTGTTGTGTTTTTCCTTTTGTTTTTAGAGAGTTTTTTATATTGATTTTAGTAGTTTTGAGTTGTTTTTCGTTAGGTTTTGAGGTCGTTTTTCTAGTTTTATTATTTTTCATGTTTCTTGTTAATTTTACGTTTAATTGGGTTAAATGGTTTCAATTAATTAGAGGTTTGGTGTAATTTTGGATTTTTATGTTTAAAATTCCTATTTTTTTAGGTAAAGGCACTGAAGGCTAAAAGTACTAGCCAAGTCAAGCCAAACTCCAAGCCAAAAGAGGCTCAAAAATGCTCAAACATTCTGGAATACTAGCCAACTCACGCCACAACTCGCCAAGGTAGCTGCCAGCGTTCGGCGTTTGCCAAAATACTCGCCAAAATTCACGCCAAACTGCCCATACTGGGTGGCGCTGCCCACACTGGGTTACCCAGTGTCCGAGCAGCGCCCGCAAGCCTGCCGACAGTGCCTGCCGAGACCGCCCGCACACTGCGCGTAGCGCCTGCCCAGAGACCGCGCACCTGCTGCTGGCGCTCGCCACACTTCTCGCCAAAGCGCTTGCCACACCCGCGCACCAACACGCTTGCCACACCCGCGCGCCAACATGCTGGCCAGCCCTAGCGCGCACCTGCCGGCAACCTGCGCCCAGCAGCGCCCAGGCTCGACCATGGCCGAGCCACATTGAGCCATGGTCGAGCCATATCGAGCCAAAAAGCTAGCTAAGGGTCTAGAAAGGTGCCTCCGAGTCAAACTTGGTCAAACCCGAGAATTTTAAGCCTCTAAGGCTATTTTGGCCCATTTAAACCCAATTAAATGTAATATAAATAAGAGACTTCTTTCTTTTTGTAAGGGACCTCTCATTTTTCTCCCAACCCAAGCATGGGTTTGGGATTAAAAAATCCTCTCTCTAGTTTTTAATATCTAATTTCTCTCTCTTAGGTTTTCGATTCAATTTCAAGCTTTGATGTAATTTCTTTTCTAGATTTAGATTTAATTTCAAGCACCTCCTTGGGTTTGTAAGCTCAAGAAGAATCCAAATACTCCTTTGGATTGTTACTTTTGATGCAATTACATTCAAGCTTTGTTTCATTTCTTAATTCAAGTAAGTTTCCTTTCAATTTCATGTTTTATACTTTATTTCCATGCTTGTTCTTCATGTTATGCTTTTTGCCTTAGTTTCTTGATTTCTTGTTAGATCTTAAGAATTGGATATAGAATCTAGATGAGTGACACATCTAGATCATAGATCGAGTCTTAGATCGTCTTGATTTCAAGTTTTCCTATGCTTTATTTGCAATTTTATTTTCATGCATAGTTTTAGGTTGAGTTTTAGATCTACACTTTGATGCTTGTTATTTTCCTTAAAGTTTTAAACTTTCATGTCAGCTTTTCTTTTCTCTTTACATCCATGCTTTCAATATTTACTTATTTGCATTATTTAGGATTTTATGCATAGTTATAACCTTGTGCATGCATGCTTCTACTTAGTGAAACAATGCTTGTTTTTACTTGCCTTCATTAATTGCTTGCATTTTCATGTTAAGACATCCAACGAGGCATCCGACCAACGTGCTATTTCAATTCCTAGGATATTTTTAGATAGGTTAATTGATTTATTTTCATTTTATTTTTTATTTTTCAAAGCTACAAACACTTTGATTCTTACAATTGAATTGATTTCCGATAATACCAAGCCAATAGAACCTTTTATTTCTAAAACCACGAAAAACTACACTTTAAAATGGTGCCTTTGCGACTCGGCTTGGTTAAGACTTTCGATTTAATTGTTGTTTCATTGTGTTTTTAGCTTTCTTTATTATTTGATTTTTTTTTGTTAAGTATGTTAGGTAATTGTAGTTATGGTGGATACATTCCCAACAT
Organism: Phtheirospermum japonicum; assembly: GCA_014905375.1. Classification (NCBI taxonomy): domain Eukaryota; kingdom Viridiplantae; phylum Streptophyta; class Magnoliopsida; order Lamiales; family Orobanchaceae; genus Phtheirospermum; species Phtheirospermum japonicum. The sequence goes on from BMAC01000468.1 coordinate 490,694, forward strand.
GGGAGGGCATGGTGCAAACCATGTTGGGAATGAAATGTTGTATAATGGGAATGGCAACGTGGGAGGGCATGGTACAAACCACGTTACCAATGGTGGATATGGATATGGGCAACCCGGCATGGGAGGGCATGGTGCAAACCATGTCGGATTTGATGGTTTCTCGGGGGTGTATGGTTCCTTGGGTGGTTATGGAGCTCCAAATTCCTATCCGAACGTGCAAGCTCCGTACTCCTATCCGAACATGCACGCCCCAACTTCCAGCTCGTATGGCTATGGTGCTCCAAAAAATTATCCGAGTATGCCGAGCCCAAATCCCGGCCCGTATGATGATTCTTTTACTTCCAATTTCAATCATGCCCCAATTGGTGCCACCAATTGTGTCCTTAAGCACGATCCATATTGGATGTTTGGCTCCTATATCGCAAGTGGCCCCCCCCCATCCGTACTATGAGGGATGAACCAACCTTTTTTGGGATGTGGATGGTGTGGATCGCGTGGTCATGTTACCGACTCTTGCCTATTTGAGGATGTGTATGAAGACCATGGATATCCGGTGGGACCCGATTGTGCTCCACCATTGTTTGCTCCGTCGACGACTTCTACTCCTCTTGTTACTCCTCATGCGATGATTGCTCCTACTCCACGACAATTCTTAAGTCCGCCTTCACCTAAGTTTCCGGTCGCGTTCTTCGATAAGTGTGGGGTGGTTGAGGATACGGCCATCTCGTCGTCGGAGGAAGAGTTGTTTTTGATTCCGAGTGTTTTTACTCCTCTTGACCCCTCCCCTTTTACTTCAAAGCAATCTTGTGAAGAGTGGGTGTATATGGACTTCATCACGGCCACAGTAGAACGAGTTTGTTTGGAAGGGAGGAGCAATGAGGAGGAGGTTGGGCCGGTTGTCAATATAGAGAGATGTTGTGAGGATGAGCCCCTTGTTCTTCTTGATGAGCCCGTTGTGCCTCTATTTGACCCCGTTTTATGTGGAGATGATTCTCAATGTGTCGTTGAGGGCAACGATGACTTTTTAGAGGGTGAGGTAGGGGTTATCAATGATAGGATTGGAGAAATTGAAGATTCGCTTGGGGTGGAGATTGTTGATAATGGGATTGGAAAGCTTGATGATTATCTTGAGGAGGAAGAGATGATCAAGCCAATTATCATCTTTGAAAATTCGGATCGAGAGAAGGAAGAGAGGTTGGTTGAAGTGCTTGAAGTTCTTAAGGGTGTTATTGATTGGAAACCGGGAGTGGTCGAAAGAGTTAACCCTTTGAATTTGATTCTTGATGAAATGAGGAGAGCTGGGATTCGGAGGTTATTGTGGGAAGGCTTAATGTTCGTACTCACCGAGATTGAGTGGGTGAATCCCATTCATATTGTGCCAAAGGAGGGGAATGGAGAATTGTTGGACTTGAGGGCTACGACGAGATGGAGGATGTTGATCGATTCTAAGAAGGTTAATGCGGCTACCAAGAGAGATCATTTCCCTCCCCCGTTTGTCGATCAAAGGATGAACAAGCTAGCCGACCATTATTCATATCGTTTCTTGTATGAGTCATCGGGTCACTTTAAAGTCACCATTCCACCCGAGGACCTAGCCGAGACGAGTGTCGTTTGCCCATTTGGAACGGTTTCTTTTTGGCGAATACTATTTGAGCTATTCAATGCGCCAAGGATGTTACAAAGAGTGGATCCTCTCGACAAGGAGGAGATTGTATTAGTGGACCCTCCCGTTATCTTCCCGCCTTGACCAAAAAGGGAGTACATCGAGATAATGATGTAAAACAAGCGCTTCTTGGGAGGCAACCCAAGTTCTTTCCATTTCTTTCTTTCTTTCTTTTATTGAAAAATCCAAAAATATTCAAAAATTCAAAAATCCAAAAACATTTGAAAAATTAAAAAATTAAAAAATATTTAGTTGAGTTCATGTACATATTTCCTTGTGTTTTTAATTTCGTGTGATTTTCTTTTCTAGGTTTTATTTTCTGACGTCAACCATTGGACGATTGATAAAAGTGGTAGCATTTATGAAGTTGGAAGATGCTAGCCATGCTCGATTTTTACATGGATTGCTTAGATGCCTAGGTGAACCCCACCGAGATCGACCAAAAACTCGCTCGGTTGTGGAAGTTTCTATTCACCCTCCTTTTACTTGTTTTTCATTAAAATGCGGGTAACGCATGGTTTAAGTGTGGGGTAGGTAGGTGGTTAGGGTCCCGGTTTTATCAAGCATGTTTTGTTGTTCTTAAATTGAGGCTTGGCGAAGTGACGCTTCCTAATTGCGCTTTTACATGGTTGAGTCGATTTTTGTGTCGTTTGTGTCTTTATTACATTGTTGAACAACTCTACGTGCTTGGAAGTTTGAATAGTTTACTTGTCGGGTTTTTGCATGTTCATGGCCTCTTGTGTAAGGGGTTGAATTTTTGTGCTTCGTCCAAAAACCGCATATATATATATAATCAACATTTTCTCGTGAAAAGATTACAACGCTCTAAAAGCTCTTTTGATTTTGCTCCCAAATTCGGTGCAAACTAGTGAGTAGCCTTGTGTGATTTATCGGCTTGCTTGCATTTTTATGGAAATTGCATTGAGGAGGTTTGATTTTGCTCGTACATGATTGAATTCGAAAATGACTTCGAGGCACATA
>BMAC01000468.1:494358-510968 GCA_014905375.1 Phtheirospermum japonicum
AGCCAACTCACGCCACAACTCGCCAAGGTAGCTGCCAGCGTTCGGCGTTTGCCAAAATACTCGCCAAAATTCACGCCAAACTGCCCATACTGGGTGGCGCTGCCCACACTGGGTTACCCAGTGTCCGAGCAGCGCCCGCAGCCTGCCGACAGTGCCTGCCGAGACCGCCCGCACACTGCGCGTAGCGCCTGCCCAGAGACCGCGCACCTGCTGCTGGCGCTCGCCACACTTCTCGCCAAAGCGCTTGCCACACCCGCGCACCAACACGCTTGCCACACCCGCGCGCCAACATGCTGGCCTAGCCCTAGCGCGCACCTGCCGGCCACCTGCGCCCAGCAGCGCCCAAGCTCGGCCATGGTCGAGCCATCTCGAGCCAAAATATGCCAAAAATCTATCCAAGGGTCTATAAAGGTGCCTCCGGGTCAAACTTGGTCAAACCCGAGAATTTTAAGCCTCTAAGGCTATTTTGGCCCATTTAAACCCAATTAAATGTAATATAAATAGGAGACTTCTTTCTTTTCATAAGGGACCTCTCATTTTTCTCCCAACCCAAGCATGGGTTTGGGATTAAAAAAATCCTCTCTCTAGTTTTTAAGATTTAATTTCTCTCTCTTAGGTTTTAGACTCAATTTCAAGTTTTGATGTAATTTCTTTTCTAGATTTAGATTTAATTTCAAGCACCTCCTTGGGTTTGTAAGCTCAAGAAGAATCCAAATACTCCTTTGGATTGTTACTTTTGATGCAATTACATTCAAGCTTTGTTTCATTTCTTAATTCAAGTAAGTTTCCTTTCAATTTCATGTTTTATGCTTTATTTCCATGCTTGTTCTTCATTTCCATGCTTGTTCTTCATGTTATGTTTTTTGCCTTAGCTCCTTGATTTCTTGTTAGATCTTAAGAATTGGATATGGGATCTAGATGAGTGACACATCTAGATCATAGATCGAGTCTTAGATCGTCTTGATTTCAAGTTTTTCCTATGCTTTATTTGCAATTTTATTTTCATGCATAGTTTTAGGTTGAATCTCAGGTCTACACTTTGATGCTTGTTATTTTCCAAGTTTTAAACTTTCATGTCAACTTTTCTTGCTCTTTACATCCATGCTTTAAATTTTTACTTATTTACATTATTTAGGATTTTATGCATAGTTGTACCTTGTGCATGCATGTTTGTACTTGGTGAAACAATGCTTGTTTTTACTTGTCTTCATTAATTGCTTGCATTTTCATGTTAAGGCATCAAACGAGGCATCCGAACAACGTGCTATTTCAATTCCTAGGATAGTTTAGATAGGTTAATTGATTTATTTTCATTTTCTTTTTTATTTTTCAAAGCTACAAACACTTTGATTCTTACAATTGAATTGATTTCCGATAATACCAAGCCAATAGAACCTTTTATTTCTAAAACCACAAAAAACTACACTTCAGTCGGCCTCTAAGACACGTTAAGATTTAGTGCTACGTCGAAAGGACATTTATTCCATCTACGACCTGATCTTTATACATCTTGTGGGTCGCGGATAGAGGTTTTCATATGATTACTGGGTCCAAAGGGGGAGTTACCAGTTCTCATTGGGTGAGGAAAGGCCATGTTCAGATGAACGAATGAATAAAGATTTTTTTTGCCATTTTGATACCTTAGAAGAAGGTTTGACGAGGAAATGGGCTTGATTGAAAGATGAGAGGAAAATGACCCCTTTTTGTTTTCAGGTGGTAGAAGAGAAGGAAGAAATCTACATCAAGTACTACTTTGTAATACTGGCATAAAACCATGTAGTCGGCAATAAAGCGGATGGAGTTAGGGGTAAGTTGAAGTAAGGAGACCTTATACTTTACTACTAGAACAATCATAAAATAATGCATAGGGAATCTAATCCCAGTAGAGATATAGTCTTCGAAGATGGTTCTGTTCCCAGCTGGGGGATTCTCAGCATCATTCTTACCAAGACCATGAAGGACTGGGTCAATATGGTCGGGACGATTGAGGTTTTTTATGAAGACGAGAAGCAACTCGCGATCAGGAAGGAGCTAAGGAGTCTCTATGGTGATTCTAGCATCTTTTTTAGAAGGTGGAGATGAGCATGCGAGGAGAAAGGAACTATGGTAACAGGATTGGGGTGATAGAAATCGAGGTTAGAGGAATGATTATGTAATTGCGGCTCGGTTGTTAAGGGGAAAGTTGTTGGAATATGTTGGATTAGCATTAGGGTTTGGTCTTCCATCTTGACCTAGGTTTCATCGCCAACGAGCTCATCTAGGCCGGTTCTAAGTAAAATTTTGTTTTTTCCTGTTACTGGTATCAGGCCGGTTAGGGTTTTTTCTATTTTTCTTTCTATTCAGCGAGATTTCTACGGATTCTGTTTCAGGTTTGGGGGCAAGACCCATTGGCGTGTTAGTATTAGGGCTTTGAGGATGAAAATCCTGTGAATGGGGAGACGCTAAAGGTTTTTTACGGAATGAAGGAAGAGAAATGGGCACACACACAAAAATAAAATAATAAAATATATAAAAACCGCGATAAGGGGAATTAATAAAATTAAGTGGGAGTAGGGGTACTTACCCATGATATGCAGATCTGAGGAGTTATCGAGCTGATCTATTGATGAATCAAGGACTGCACACTTTGTAGGAGAGCTTGAGAGGCTATCAACGGCGGCCGGTAAAATGTACTCAAGAGGTTAAAATGAGCATAGGGTGGGGGGTGGGGGTGGGGGGGAGAGTAAAGGTAATTTACGACAACTTTATGTAGGTAAAGACGAATGTGGGCATTTCATATTTGGGCCCACTACAATTAATCTTATTCTAAGAAGCAGGGAGAGGACATCTGTCCTCCTCGATACGTCAACAAAATAACATTTAATAAAGAAACGTTTGGACTTTTTTTTCGCAAGAATCTTTCACGCGTGGGTGGATTTCAACGTTTGGGTTTTATATTCGATCTTATTTCATACCTCAACCAAATAGAATATGGGGGACTAACTGATACGACATCAGATGTTAAGGTCGTCATGCATGTTATCTAGATGGGAATCAGGTTGTCAAATAACGTAGATGATGTATAAGTAACGTGGGTATATTTATAGATAAGATATATTGATTGTTCTTCAATCAGGTCGGTTAAAAAAGAATTCGATTTTAGGGGGAGAAGGTAAATATGATATGGGCTCTTACGAGCTGATATAACTAGGGTAGGGGCCCCAACGGGCTGATATGGTATGGTATATGCCCCGGCGGGCTGTAGGTATGGTAAATGATTTGAGGACCCATGTGTTTTATGGTAAGTTACAAAATTACGAGATTTTTAATTATTATGGTAACGTAACATAAGGGTGAGAATCATAATTCTAAATCGGTGGGTTTTATTATGGAATTATAATATAAATAGGAAATAGAAATCTTATATTGGGAACACGTCTCTTATCTATATGAAGAGGACACATGTCTCAATTATATTTGAAGTTGATAATTTCTACTTTCTAATAAGAGTTACCGTTTACCACTATATATGAATATTGATTTAAGTATCGGAAGGCATATGTCGGGTTGTCTAACTTGAATTTTGTTTTGTAGGTAGCCCGAGTACAAAAAAATGATCTAAATAGCAGTGACCTCTTTCTTATTGCGTCAATATATTTTGTCGCATCACACGCAAAACAAAATACGAATCGAAGACAAACGGGACAAATTGCACAATCTTATTTTTTTGAAATAATTCAACCGTTCGAACTAAATACGCTTTACATATTATTGGGATATTTTTTTTGCCCTCCAATGTATGCATTTTTCTTCACTTTGCCCCCCGAAGTATTTTTTTGTTCCACTTTGCCCCCTGATGTACAATAATTTTTGACTTTGCCCCCTAAACTTTATTTCCGGCAGAATATTCCTTCTAGATTCCATCGACGGATAGCTGGGGGGCAAAGTGAAAGAATCTTATAGTTTGGGGGGTAAAGTGCAAAAAATCTTATAGTTTGGGGGCAAATGAAAATAAGAGAAAAATATTTTTTACCTCCTGAACTATGACCATTTTGACACTTTGCCTTCTAAACTTTTTTTTCGTACAAATTACCTCCTAAACTGTACGAATTTTGCACTTAACCTCCTGAACTCCCATTTTTGGTGGAGATTCCAGCCGAATCTCACTCGTGTGACATGCACGCTAACATATAAGGAGTAAAATTGACTTTCCATCTCCTCCTCATGACTCTCGCTCAATATAATGTCACATGAGCACTACGTAGGTTCCAAATCCTACGTGTATACATATATTAATGTGAACATTATCTTAACAGGTCACACGAGTGCTCACGTGCCATTGTTTTGAGCAGGAATCATGAGGAGGAGATGAAAAGTCAATTTTACCCCTTATATGTTAGCGTGCCTGTCACACGAGTGAGATTCGGCTAGAATCTCCACTCAAAATGGGAGTTCAGGAGGTTAAGTGCAAAATTCGTACAGGTTAGGAGGTAATTTGCACGAAAAAAAAGTTTAGGAGGCAAAGTGTCAAAATGGTCATAGTTCAGGAGGTAAAAAATATTTTTCTCTTAAAATAATATAAATATTAAAATTTTGTTTCAGAATTTTGTATTTGAAAAAGATATATAATTTTATCTTATACTCACACACACACAAAGTTGTCAATATAATTCCAATTTTAAAAAAAACCATAAATTTTCAATTAATATTTATAGTTTTCTAAATATAAATATTGTCAATACATCTTTTAAATTATTAAATATGAAACATGATAGGGCAGCATATACGCTAGACCTGGTTTGGGGTAGCTCTGACTTAGCTATCAGGAAGAGATCACTAACGGCTTGAAGATTATGCTGAGCTAAAGTTCCAGGAATTAAAAGTTTAGCCTGGTCTGGGTGAAAGACCTGGTTAAGTCCTCTGAGGAATAGAGCTCATTCTCATTATAGAAAGATTTGACCTGTTGGACGGCAGAGACACAAAAGAAAAGAAGAGTTGGATCATGACAGTTCTGGTTCCTTGAATGTTGCTGAAATCCTAGAGGGCTGAAACAAGGAAAACCTGACTAGAGTCAGGACTGGTATTAATACCGAGGTAATATAGGAGAAAGAAATAAGGAAGGCCTGGAACAGGGGAAACCTGTTTCCTAAATTCCTGGCAAAGAAACAAGTGGGACCACTTGTCAGAATTGGTTGCCTAAACGGCCCTTGATTCGCGGAATGTGCTCCCCGAGATCCCGGCTAGGGTCCCCACCAGGAGAAACTATAAATATCTCAGCCCCAAAGTTGAGAGAGGTATGTCATTCTCTTGAGCATTCTTGCTTTCTTTCTGAAAAACACCTCAAACGCTTACTGACTTAAGCATCGGAGAGGTTTCCACCGGAAAATCACCGGTGGTCCTTTCTAACTTGTGTTTGTGGTGCAGATCAGGAGGGTGTTCAAGGTTCCAGGCGTTCTCAACGTTGGTCATTTGGGTTTAAACAATTGGCGCCGTCTGTGGGAAGCGATCAAGCTAAGACGTGAGGTTTTCTTTTTATTTTATGGCTTCAGACGGCTTACGGCGGAACTTGGTGGGAGAGCTCGGCGGAGCCCCTAGTTCCACTGCGCCATGGGGAATGCCCAGGTCGACAGATACGTCAGCAATGGGGCCAGAAGAGACAGCACCGCCGGCAGCGGCCGTGCCAGGCACTACGCCACCCCCACTCGGTAGATCTGTGCCAACTACTGGGGGTTCATTTAACGAGTCTTTCCTCTTGCAACTCTCGGAGCTCATCGGCAAAGCAATGGAAACGGCGGTGGAAAAGAAGTTTGCGGAGATGTCGACGCCACCATCCAACACGCCACCTGCACGAACTGTCCCGGTGGTGGGAACTGAACCATTACGAGGCCAGCGCATGGGTCGGACTCCTTTATAGGATAGGGAAGAGCACTTCTCCACCTCCGACAGCGAGACCTCAAGCCAGGCTAATCCAGGTCTATCTTAGCAGATGCAGAGCTTACAGAAAGATGTGCGGGAGTTTAAGAGGAGGATGACGAGCACTAGCACGATACCAACGCGTCGAGTTACCCTGTTCACGGAGGAGGTGATGCATGACGAGGTGCCGGCCTCATACCGGTCTCTGGGTTTCGAGTATAATGGGACTACGGACCCGTGGGACCATTTGAGCAGATTTGAAATCGCGGCAGCTGTACACAAGTTTTCGGATGCGGTTATGTGTCGGGTCTTCCCGATGACTTTCACTAAATCAGACCAGCTCTGGTTTAGCCAGCTGCTGCCGAGATCTATCAGCAATTTTGACGAATTCAGCTTGGCCTTTTTGCACCAGTTCATGAGCTGTAGAAAGTATCAAAAAATGCCGCTCGATCTTTTCAGTTTGAAGCAGAAAGAGAATGAGAGCCTCCGTGCCTACATCAACAGGTTTACAACCGCTAAGTTAGAGGTGCCTTCTGCCTCTGAAGAGCTGTTGATGAATGCTCTGGCACAGGGTTTGAGAAGAGGAGAATTCTTTCAGTCATTGGTTGTTAAACCAGCGGTGAAGTTTGGAGAGCTTTTGGAGCAAGCCGAGAAGTATATCCACTTGGAGGAGGCCTTGAAGATCAAGGACGAGGGAGAGAGGAAGAGAGAGAGGCATGATCGCGAGGAGAGAGGAGCTGTGAAAAAGCTTAGGCCAGACCTGTTGAAGAGGGCCTGGTCGGGATAGGGAGGCACTTGAGGAACCATTGGAGGGGCGTCCCGAGAAGTTGCCTCAGGAATGGATTGAGAAGTGGTGTGGGAAAGGTCTTGAGGAGCGGATGGGAGATCAGCTCGGCTCCGCTTCCGCCTTCTCAATTGCTGCTCCTCCTCGGGGCTCTCATAGGATGGGGCTGTTGGCTCGCGTACTGACCCCCTCACCCATTCAGGACTCTTCCTTACTGTCCCGGGAAGAATCGCCTCGGGCTCGGAAGCCCTGGGCAGCGCTAGAGGTTGACTCTGGAGAGGTGCCATGGGGATGACCTCTTTCGGAGATAGGGAAGCTCTAGAAGGCTCTCCCAGGAGGCTCCTCTGGCCTCCTCCCACGACCTTCTGGGCTTTGGCCTTCATCTTCGCTTGCAACATATTTTCTGAGATAAAAGAATGAAGCAATTAAAAAATAAAGAAATGATAACGGAAGGAAAGTAAAACCATGTCATTCCTAGAAAATACCTATTTCGATGGGCAGAGGCCCGTTCTCTTGTTGGGAGTTGAAGAAATTTAAGAGTTTGGTGGTAAGAATTTTGAATAGGTCGAAAGGGTTTTGGTTAAGGGGGGCAATTTTCTCGCCCAAGTGTGATGGTCTGTCACCTCGGGATAAACGCACTTGGGGATGTATGAAATTGATAGGGGTAGATGGAAAACCCCAATCTCCTAAGCTCTGGACGAAGAAGAACTTCTTCTTCCAGGCCTTATGGGATGTGGGAAGACCTGTCAAGAAGTGGACGTCTGGTCGTCCTGAGAGGTAGAAGAATCCAGAGGAGCTCTTCGCCTGAAATAAAGAAAAGAAAAGCTAGGCTGTCAGAATAATCCCAGAATATTGGGCTGCTAAGTGAAATCCGGCCATAACGCGGAAAGCATTGGGTAAAAACTGTTGTACCAGGATATGGTACATCCGGGAAATAGCTATTATAAAAGGATGAACGGGGAGGCTCAGGCCGGCCTGAAACTGGTCTACATAAAAGGTTAAATGATTAGGAGGAGGTGATGAAGCCCTCTCATCCGGCGCCGGACTGGTAAATGAGAAATCATCGGAAATGTTAAAAGAAGCGCGGATATTTCGGAGGGTTTGATTACTAACTATTGAGACTGTGTTATCGAGAGGGAGATTTGGTAAAGCTGCCGGAGGCCTTTCTCGAAGAACCTCCAAGGGTCTCTCCGAGGAAGTGGCTGAGGGCGATTCGGAAAAAGAAATATCCACGGAGGAGGTAGAATTTACCGGCCCTTCTCTGGGGATCCTCCCGGTGGAATCGGAATGAGAAGAAGAAGTAGACATAATTGAAAGATTATGAAATAGGGAAAGAAAGTACCTGGTTTGTGAAATAATCGGAGAGGCAGATTTTGAAAATAAAAAATCGCTGAGATACTGGAGAGAAGAGAGAGAGATGAAAAAAGTTGAAAAACAGAATTTGAAAAAGTGAAGGAGAAAGAAGGAATATGGAGGGACAAAAAGAAAGTCGGTGAATTTGAAAATTGGAAATCGAGGACGGGATTTGTTGGGGATCCCCGCATTTAATGCGAATAGTACTTTATGTGGTGAGCTGGAGCGTCAACTGCCTTAGGTCAAATCACACGCCACCAAGGTGTCAGTTACAGAAGAGACGTGTGGGAATAGGGACCGTTTGGGAAAGCAAAACGACACCACTAATGCCAATAATTAGGACTGTTTGGCAGGCGGATATCTCGGGATTCTCCCCGTACGAGAAACCATAAAGGACAGAACGACCTCATTTATTTCAAAAAGAACCTTGGGATATTACAGATCTACCCCAACTGTTCGGGGGGAGGAGTTGATAGGGCAACATATACGCTAGACCTGGTTTAAGGTAGCTCTGACTTAGCTATCAGAAAGAGATCACTAACGGCTTGAAGATTATGCTGAGCTAAAGTTCCAGGGATTAAAAGTTTAGCCTTGTCTGGGTGAAAGACCTGGTTAAGTCCTCTGAGGAATAGAGCTCATTCTCATTATAGAAAGACTTGACCTGTTGGACGGCAGAGACACAAAAGAAAAGAAGAGCTGGATCATGACAGTTCTGGTTCCTTGAATGTTGCTGAAATCCTAGAGGGCTGAAACAAAGAAGACCTGACTAGAGTCAGGACTGATATTAATACCGAGGTAATATAGGAGAAAGAAATAAGGAAGGCCTGGAACAGGGGAGACATGTTTCCTAAATTACTGGCAAAGAAACAAGTGGGACCACTTGTCAGAATTGGTTGCCTAAACGGCCCTTGATTCACGACATGTGCCCCCCGAGATCCCGGCTGGGGTCCCCACTAGGAGAAACTATAAATATCTCAGCCCCAAAGCTGAGAGAGATATGTCATTCTCTTGAGCATCCTTGCTTTCTTTCTGAAAAACACCTCAAACGCTTACTAACTTCACTAGTGCAGAATTGGCTTTTCACGGCGGCTCATTAACGGCGGTTCTAGAAAAACCGCCGTTAAAATATTACTTACGGCGGTTTTCAAGAAAACCACCGTTAAATCATTAAATTGACGTCGGTTATTAAAAACCGTCGTAGAATCTGCATTTTACGGTGGTTTTTATAGAACCGACGTTAAATGTGAACTAAATTAACGGCAGTTTTTAAGAAACTGCCGGGAATTAATAAGTATTTACGGCGGTTTCTTAAAAACTTCCGTTAATTAGTTCAGTTCTCTGAATTTAAAGTCGGTTCTCTTAGAACTGCCGTAGAATCCACAGTCTGCCATGTCACCAATCCCCGTCTTGCTTTGTTTCAACCGTTGATTTGTGTCTAATCTGCTGTTCATATTCATCCCATCTCTTTCTTTTTCTTTTTCTTTTTCTTTTTATTTATTTTTTCAACTCTTTTTCTTTTTATTAATTTCTTTTTTCGATTCTTTTTCTTTTTATTTATTTCTTTAATAAAAATCAATTCACTGAACCCTCCTCCTCCGAAAAAAACCGTAGCCCTCTTCGATTATTAGCTGTATTTCTAATTTTTGTGAAATATGATAAGGACTTTGATAATTTGTGTATTTTCCAGTTAATCGTTTCTGCTAATTTCAAGTGTTCACACCAAATTTCTAATTTTGCTAATCTGAAGATAAATCCATTTAGAGCAATTTCTGAGTTCATCCTTGTTTTCTCATGCTCTTTAATGCTTTGATTCGGGATATGTCTCAATTATGGGCGTTTTTAATCTTTTTTTGTTCCAAACTTCGTAGCTTAAATCAACTTTAGTGATTCGTGATTGGTTAGTTCATTGTTCTGCCCGCTAGGTTTGGTCCTTATATGCCAGGCCTCCATGTGCAAGTTTCGACATACACTGTTGTTATCTAGCAACCTGTCACATGGTAGCTTGAGTGGATTCCCTGGAAATAGCACACCCAGTCAAGTCCACGCAGATTCTAGCACCATAATGGACAATATTTCAAGCAGATCCGAGTTCAAAAAGAAAGAAATTATTCCTGTTAGATTAGCTGGTGATATGGATGGAGGAATACTAGATGGGCCTATGTTAAAAGAACAAGTGACATTTCCATTAAGTGAGTACAAAAATCGATCGGCTGTTTTTCCTAATCATCATGCGTTGAGGTTGTGTTAGGTCTATACGTTGTATTAGAGTGATATGTGGTACGTAAACAACCTAAGCTTTGTAGAACAATTGAACACTATTCTATTACCTTTCCGTAATTCCGAAATAGCAATTCCTATGGAATATTGGTGTGTAACCTTATCCACACTTGATTTCTTTTCCAACAAGGCCCCTGCCAGATTAAACCTAAATATAATAAAATAGTAACAACATTTTCAACAATATCACATAATCTTATTAAGGTTTTATCTCAAATTAATGATTTTGTAGTATCCAATTAGGTTTAAACCTCATAAATGGTTGCAGTTTATGTGACAAAAAAGTCAATTGATAGTTGAATCAGGGTTAGATTTGCTAATTCAGATTTCTTACTGCCTTTTTTTTCCGTCTGTTAATGTTTTGCTGTAAGGGTATGTTTGTATGAACTTCGACATGATTATTGACATTTCAGTTCTATTAATCTTGCCTCTCGTGTTTAGGAATTTGCAGTCTGAGCAGCTATAGATCAAAAAGGGATTTTCCTTGAGTCAGAATATGTAAGTCTTCTAATTTTCTTTTTCARATCTAAAACTTCTTCTGCTGCGATCTGTACTATTTTTCCTATACCACGTGATGTTAGCAGCTTCAGGGCTTTTATGCATTTCCTAATTTCATTTTCTAGTACTTTTTTATTTTATTAATTGTTTTGATAATATAATGATGGAATTCTTGCTATGAATACATAAATTATTTGAAGTTCTCACATAAGTGCTATTTGCAATAGCCAATAGCCAAATATCACATATAGTGTTGTCAACATTTTACTTTTCAACTTTCTTGTGTTGTAATTGCATAAATATAGGAAAGATGTGGAATGARGGAATCAAAAAGCAATAGCAAGATATTTGAGTCCAGCTGAAATAAATTAAATCTAATTGTACAATGACAGTTTGAGMTAACTTCAGGACCAGATGGCTAGGTTAACCAAGAAGAGGAATGATAGGCTTCACAATATTTCACCTAGATATTGCTAAAATTATGTGYTTTAAATTTTTTGGTTGACCTGAATGTAGTTGTGAGATCAGGTTTAATATAGTATGGATGACATACTTAATTTGTTCATTGTGTTCGATGATTTCTCTTTGTTTGTTTCTGTATTCTGTCACCGTTATGATTATAGAGAGATCATTGGGGTTATAGCAAGAGAATGGTGGAAAATCCCTCTTTACGAAAGTGGACATTTATTTTGCTACTTATTCCTCATCGGGGGATGATCCTTTTTCTGACAAAGTAGGAAAGATCAGTAGGTTTTCGTGTGTGTTGGAGAATGGGTTAGGTTCGGTTAGTCGTGGTCTGTAAAGGGTAAAAAACTCATGTTGATAGCAACTCTAAGGATATTATCTTTATTTGAGATTTTGTGATATAATGTAGCATGACCCAACTACTTTCATGTTTGTGTTGCTTGTCAAGAATGAAATCTCAGGTTTATGATGAATTTACATTTTTCCTTTATTTTTCCTTTCTTCTTCTGTTTTTCATATTTCCTAATAAAACTTTCACACAGCATTTCATGTGTAATTCTGGATGACTAAATCATACAAATTGTTTTGGCGTTTAACTTTCTTGCTTTATGGAATTGCATTTCCTGTCAAGATATTTAATTGATATTGATGTTTGGGAGTTTCAGGTATACTTTTTTCCATTCATCTATTTGATTACCTTTCCCCCTAAATACGTAATCCTATATTACGAACCTTGTATTTCTATCTTCATGTATACGCATGACTCTGTGTTTTCTTGATTGTTTCTGTCAAAAGGAACTAATCTTGATTGTCGTCCTTCTTTGAGCATATGTATATAAACGACTGAGAGCATTATGATATCTATTTGAACAGTATCTCTAATGGTTTAACACCTTAAGTCTTCAGTGTTTGTCTCTTTCTTCCCTGGTGGTAAATGTATATATTTGGTTTTATTCAAGAATGTTATGGTTGAGTGTCAAATTGGCAGTATGTATCTTAGATATTATTAAGTCCTGTAATTATTGTTGTTATTTTGGATCAATAATAAGAGTTTATCTTGTTGATTAATTAACTAATTCTTTTGTTCATTTGCCATTAAGATGCAATTTGCTTATATGTTGCAGCAGTTTCTGCAAAATATGATTCTTACGTCAATTGTTGTCATTTTCAGGTTCAGCCATGTTTAACGATTAGTTTGCTTCAGTCGAACATAAAAGCAGCCCTAAAATCTGCATTCAGCCATCTTTGCCTATCGAATGGTTGGGATCTGACTAGCTATCTGAAGAAGCCTTGAAACTTGGTTCATCCATGAATATGAACGCCAAGGAAGGAAATAGCGGGCAGTGTAAGGTTTGCGCCGGTTCTATCCTTAACTCTGTTTGGTATCTGATTGCAGGTGCTTTGCGCCGGTTGGGACTCGTCGGAGCTCCGAGTGGTAGCGAACCAATTGTTCAGTCCTTTCTTCACATCTGCTAACATTCTCCATTTCTGTGTAATCTGAAATCCAATCAACATTCGGTAAGTCTCTTATCCTATATTTGTCTCCAAAAGTTATTATTCAAGATTTCCAATTGTATTTCGTAAATATTTTTCCACTTCAATTTTCAGGTACTTTCGTTTTGCTCGACTTTTCCTTTCTTATTGGATCTTCTTGGACTATAATTGCTTCCACCTTTCTGGATGAATTCCAAAGAGGGCTTTATTAGGTAGTATATATTTGGGATCAAACGCATGTTTTTATCTTAGGATGATTCTTAACCATCTTCTGAAAAATACAAACTTTGATATGATTCTGCATAAATTTCAGAAACTTTCTGAAAATTGTGTATGAGACACTTAATTTTTTTCATCATTTATTATGCCAAGGTGGACGCTGTTGTTTACTTTAGTCAATGCTTACAACAAGGAGATGTTTGCAGAGTCGAAGAAAGAGATCAATGCGCTTCTCTCCGACGAGAGATGTTTTACATAAATTTCTATTTTCTGGATTATTTACAAATTTGATGATTTTTACATATTTATTGTTTGGATATTATAGTTATCTGAAATTTTTGTCTTTCTCGATGTTTTTTTAACTCTTTTGGGACCCTTTTCTTGGCATATACTTTGGTTTTAGCTATTGAGATTTTGAGTTGATTTGAGCAATAACATTTGGTTATAATGTTAAGTTCGAAATTTTGTTAATATTTTGAGCTTTTTTTGTTGCACCTGCTTTCATTTCTTTCTTTTTTTATTTTTTTACTACTTTCTAAAAGGTATTTTCAAGAATCGACGTAAAATGTCAGTTCTGGAAAACTGACTTTTTAGAAGATATTTTTAAAAAAACCGCCGTTAAAAGTGATAATTTCGATGGCGTTTCAAAAACCGCCGTCGAAAGTATCTAAACTACGGCGGTTCAAAAACTGCCGTTAAATCCCTAAAAAATCGCCGTTAATTCATGATTTTTTACGGCGGTTTTTAAAAACCGCCGTAAAATTTAACGGCGGTCGATATAAAGGCGGTTCAAAAACCGCCGTTAAATCACTGTTTTGCAGTAGTGCTTAAGCATCGGAGATGTTTCCACCGGAAAATCGCCGGTGGTCCTTTCTAACTTGTGTTTGTGGTGCAGATCAGGAGGGTGTTCAAGGTTTCAGGCGTTCTCAACGTTGGTCATTTTTTGGGTTGAAAAAATTAGGAGACCTACAAAAAATTGCCTAATTCATAGATTACCGAAGAGACTCCTCATAAATTCCGCCGGCAATTTCTGTCGGTGAAATAGGATTTTTTTTACTAGATCTTACTAATAAAGTGGAATATAAAAATTGAAGGAAGCAAGATAAATGGAGCCTAAAAGTTATGAGAATGTCTAAATCTTAAACTTTGAAGTCTTCGTTAAAATTAATGATCAACGACTTTTAGGCATTTGAGCCACTTTATTTTTGAAATTTAGAACCATTGAAAAGAATCATATCTATAAGATTAATTAAGGACGATGACCAAAGTGAAAGGTGCATGATAGGAAATGGAATATTGTCGAACGACAAGTGATATTTTTAAAACTTAAGATTATTATTAATTATTATTATTTCGTAATAATATTTTTCTTACAAGATTATTAGGAATTCTCAATTTCCTTTACTTAATGAAAATCACCAATATTGTTGTTGTTGTTATATAAGAAAAAAAATGTTACCTAAGATATTAATCTCAGCGAGATTTCTACGGATTCTGTTTAATTAAAACAGGCGATGATATTTAATTTTCTTAATGCATGAAGATATTAATCTCATCACACTTTTTACAATGGACTCAATCATCCAGTCATCTTTGCGACATTCACTGCGTGTCGGGGTGCGTACAAATCCAACGGAGCCGATAAAAATATTGTTTGGACTTATTCAGATTTGTATGGAGCTATTTGATTTAATTATTACTAGAAATTGACCCCACTACGTTGAGGGTCAAATTTATATTCAGTGAAAAATATAAAATTGTATATATTTATTAATAATTATTTCTGTTAATTATGATATATCATTGATTCAGTCTCATAATTAAAAGTTTAGATGTTAAGTTTTAATTATTTGTATTATATATTAAAAAAAAGATTGCATTATAACATTGAATCAACTAATACATGGATAAAATAATATACAAAAATTTATGTTACACAGCCTAACGGGGTACATTTCGTTAGGCAACTCCAAAAGATTTAAATGTTTTCTTTTAATTTTAGGGTTATTTTTAGTTTTTAGTTTAGTTTTTGTTTTGTTTTATTTTTAAAGTTTTTTTGGTTTTAGGCAATTTTTTGTATGTCTCGTAATTTTTTTTTAATTTAAAAATTAGTTTTGAGGGGTGTTACTAATAGTTAACGGTTAGGGTACCAATTTGCCTCAATATGAGCTCTAGTTCATTCATATTATAAACATTTCAAAATTATTAGATTAGGTGTTTTGAAATAATAATTCTTTATACAATATAATATTCGTTTACCTATATAAATATTTATTAATAATATTTTATCTTAAGATTTGAGTCTTATTCATTTACTTGATAATTATATTAAAAATAAAAGAATACATTAGAAAAAAAAAATCTAAAATATAGTAAAAAGAACCAAACATTAAAATACCAAAGAAATCAAATTTAAATACAAAAATTAAATGATAAGTTTTATGGCTGCCAACTAAAGATAAAAATCTCAAATAAGAATTTAAAATATAAGAGGAAAAAACCAAAAAGAAAGAAAAATGAATTTCATTTTTAGAAAAAAAAAATCATGATGACGAAACTTAATGGTCCGTGGAGAGAAATATAAACAAAATTACAAAGAATGAATTTAAAAAAATACATTTTTTAAATAAATATAATTATTATTTTTTAATATGCTAAGAATAAAAGTAATATAATTTAAAATAGGGATAATTTTTTTTTCGCCCCCCAATGTATGCAGTTTTTTTCACTTTTCCCCCCAAAATATTTTTTGTTCCACTTTGCCCCTTGATGTACAATAACTTTTTACCTTACCCCCCAAACTTTATTTACTACGGAATATTCCTTCTAAATTCCATCGACGGATAGTTGGGGGGCAAAGTTAAAGAATTTTATAATTTGGGGGGTAAAGTGCAAAAAATCTTATAGTTTGTGGGCAAATTAAAATAATATAAATATTAAAATTTTGTTTCAAAATTTTATATTTGAAAAAGATATATAATTTTTATCTTATACTCTCTCACACACAAAATTGTCAATACAATTCCAATTTTTAAAAAAAAAATCATAAATTTTCAATTAATATTTATAGTTTTCTAAATATAAATATAGTCAATACATCTTTTAAATTATTAAATATGAAACACATGACTAAGTATTATGTAAATTATTAGGCTAAGTAACATAATAATATATTATTATGTATTATGATTGAAAAAAATAAAATAAAGGTGTATTTCGTATATGCATTATAGTATTATGATACGGAAAATAAAATTGTCTTTCGATATTATTATTTATATAAAAAGTGTGATTAAATACTATATTAATCATGAGTACATTATTATATAAGATTACAATTATCGAATGATTAATAAAATTAAAATCTTGATATTATAAGATTTTAATTATATTAATCATTCGATAATTATAATCTTGTATAATAATTAATGTACTCATGATTAATATAGTATTTAATCACACTTTTTATACAAATAATAATATTGAATGATAATTTTATTTTTTGTATCATAATAATTTACATAATACTTAGTCAATGGTTTAATAATTAATAATATAAAAGATGTATTGACAATATTATATTTAGAAAATTATAAATATTAATTGGAAGTTTATGGTTTTTTTTTTT